>JAHKKF010494282.1:0-22280 GCA_019740295.1 Labeo calbasu | reverse complement strand
TTGAGATAGAGACTCCAAATTTTGCTACATTGAGTCCTTTGTATGTTTGCCAAATTTCATAACTTTCCCACTAGCAGTATGGTGGCTCTCCAGGAGCATGGTTTGAGACCCCTGTTAAAGATATTGATGCAGCATTTTACCACAAAACTCAAAATGGTCTGCGCCCAAAAAGGGCGGCATATGAATAATAAGTATTGTTTGATATGCCATTCTGAATCTAACAAGTCCATTCTTATGATTTTGGCTACAGTGGTGAGAAGTTATAAGCAGAAATGTCAATTCTTATACGTTTTGACCAGTAGGTGGCACTGTGCCGAATCTATTCATGCGCCCTCAGGTCATGCTTGTTATAACACATACTAAGTTTAGTTAGAATCTTCTAAAGCGTTGCGGAGATATAGCCTCATGTCTATTTTGCACAAACTTTGTCAAATTTGTAAACGCGCTTTATGAAATCAGCTTGGTATATCAAAAAGCTTTTGATAAGCTTTTGCCAGAATGCTTTAAAGATGATCTGAGCCAAATTTTGGTGAAAATTGGACGAAGCCGTATAGAACAACTTCCAAAAAAGTACATTATTTGCAAAAAATCTTGACCCATAGAAATTAAATATATATATAATTTTTTTTTTTTTTAATGTATGCATTCGACTCAGCATGAGCCAAGGAATTAGTTAAATTCTTTCAGAAGAAAGAAGAAATTTGCTTCTAGAATTTATGGTTTATGGTTTACAAGTTATTCACAGAAATATTAGTGCAAATTCGGCCTATTGGTGGCGCTATAGAGTTTGAGATAGAGACTCCAAATTTGCTATGGTTAATATATAGACTGTCCTCTGTATCTGTGCCAAATTTCATTACTTCCCCGCTAGCTGTTCTATGGGCTGACATAGGAGGAGGAGGAGGACTTTTTGTGAGAAACACTGTAATTTAACTAATTATTGACTGAAAATCTTGTCTTGCTTGTGTTTACCATTCATTTCCAATGTAAGGAAAAAAGAATCTTGCATGAATACAATCTTATACAGAAAATATTATTTTTGTATTCCAAAGAAGGAAGACAACAGGTCCCATGGGTTTCAAAAAACGTGAAGCTGAGAGATTTTCATTTTTTGATGACCTTTAACTAGCTTACCGAGTTATCATGGTTTAAAGGATTAGTTCACTTCCAGAACAAAAATTTATAATTTACTCACCCCCTTGTCATCCAAGATGTTCATGTCTTTCTTTCTTCAGTTGTAAAGAAATTATGTAATAAATGTAGTTTAAATGAATCTTCAAAGGGCGCTAAACGAACATCTTGACAAGGTGGTGAGTAAATTATCTGTAATTTTTTGTTCTGGAAGTGACCTAAACCTTTAATAAACAAAACTGTCTGATTTTTGCTGTGTGAAATATAATCACTGTCATTTTAGGAGCCACTCAAAACCCAAAAGAAAAAAAGCATACAACAGGAAGCAGAGTTGCTTTTGGTTCCCTCACAGCAAGACGGAAGCTCAGGAGTTGAGGCGACTCCATGACCTGTGCAGTCCCATCCCAGACATTTAAGGTAAATTTTCTGTGACCACAGAGACGTGGGGCAGACGTCGGATAGACATGGGGCCAAGAGGCCACACTTGGGTTGCAGCGGGAGGAAACAAGGGTAATGAGTTCACTACACTGACTCCTGCTGGTGTGAAGGGAACCATGAGGGTTAGAGGGAAATCGCCAATCCCAGATCACTGCGCTGGGGCTACGTTAGGCCTGGCCTGTAACTCAATCAGGGGCTGTTTGACATTTCAGTCAACTGTTAACCACAGGCAGTGTGCTGAAGCGTGATAAGCTGCATCCGTTGAGGTTCACAGCACTGTCTGGCTAAATGTGGCATTTAACCAGAAAACGGCATATTTCACACCTACCAGGAAGAAGCTTTTCTCATTGATAACATGCTGTGTAACAGGCTATTTTTATCTAAAAATGCCCTGTTCTGCCTGCTACATTTTTAATTTTGTTTCACTTCCTGTTTGATGTGTGCTGTAAGCATGTCATGCACAATTTCTTTCCTTTTTTTTTCTCGGGGGCGCCACTGGTGGTCCTGGCTTGCTTGGTGATACAAGTGAGACAATATATGACTAGAAAAAGCCTTAATACTACGTAAATTAACAACTAAGAAAAGAGCATGTGACAAAATAGATGGATAGAATCAATCAATCAATCAATCAATCAATCAATAATTAATATGAACCTGGGGACCAAATCCTGACCTAACAAATACTGAATGAACGAATGAATGAATGAATGAATCATGTTTATGAATTTCTATAAATCCATGACCACATCCTCCCCTAACAAACAAACAAATAAATAAATAAATAAATCATATTTATGAATTTATATGAACCCGGGACGAAATCCTGACCTAAAAATACTGAATGAATGAATGAATGAATCAATCAATCAATCAATTAATCAATCAAATAATGAATGAATCAATGAATCAACTGATGAATGAACAAATAGTATTTATGAATTTATATGAATCCAGGACCAAATCTTCCCCTAATAAATTAGTCCAATCAATCAATAATTAATATGAACTTGGGACCAAATCCTGACCTAAAAAATACAGAATAAATGAATTCAATATTTATGAAATTCTCTAAATCCATGACCACATCCTTCCCTAACAAACAAACAAATCATATTTATGAATTTATATGAACCTGGGACCAAATCTTGACCTAAAAAATAATTTGAATAAAAGAGAGAAAGAAAGAAAGAATGAAAGAATCAAATCAATCAATCGTATTTATGAATTTATATGAACCTAGGAAAAAAACATAAAAAATCTAAATCTAAACTAATGAATGGCAGTATATATATATAGAGAGAGAGAGAGAGAGAGAGAGAGAGAGAGATTGAATTTTTTTTTTAAAGAAGTATTTTCTGCTCATCAAAGCTGCATTTATTTGATTAAAAATACAGAAAAAAACATCATATTGTGAGATATTATTGTACTATAAAATAGTGATTTTCTGTTTTAATATACTTTAAAATAGAATTTATTCCTGTTATACAATGCTGAATTTTCAGCATCATTACTCCAGTCTTCAGTGTTACATGATTCTTCAGAAATCATTCTAATAAGCTAATTTATTATCAATGTTGAAAACAGTTGTGCTGCTTAATATTTTTCTGGAACCTATGATACTTTTTTAGCATTCTTTGCTGAATAAAACATTAAAAAGGACAGCATTTACTTAAAAAAGAAATCTATTTGCAACAATATACACTACCATTCAAAATTTGGGGTCAGTAAATTTTTCTCTTTCTATTGTTTTTTTGAAAGAAATTAATAATTTTATTCAGCAAGAATGTGTTAAATTGATAAAAAGTGATAGTAAAGAATTAGTTAGAATTAGTTATTTTAAATAAATGCTATTCATTTCAACTTTTTGTTCATAAATAATTTTAAAAGTATCACAAGTTCCAAAAAAAATACTAAGCAGCACATCTGTTTCCGACGTTGATAATAAATTAGCATATTAGAATCATACAGAACAAACCTGTGCAAAAAAGCAAAACAAAAATCTTTACCGTACTTACATGCTGTACCTTGATCCTTGGCGCAGAGGCTGAGCAGGTTGCGTACGTTATCCATCAGGTCCTGCTGTTGTCTCTGCAGGGCGGTGCTGTTACCGGTCGCTCGACTCAGCTGGGCCTCTAGCTCCCGGATCACTGAGCTCTGCCTGCTAACCAGCACCTGCAGACTGCTTTTCTCCTCCCGCAGGGTCTCTAACTCTTCTCTGTGCCTATCCTCCATCTCCTGCATTTTCACCTCCAAAAACCTGAGCAAAAATGAGGGAAAGCCATAATAGAGAAAAACAAGAAAAGATGGTTAAAAGTAAAAATGATGGGAAATGTAACAACCTAAGTAAAGTTCCATCAAGTATGGGTCAAATCAGGCCACATACTCATAAATTTTGGTCACAGTGTGTTGTAATAAAATGCATGCCATGATATCAAAGATTCAGCCAAAATATCATTGTTACGGCAATAATTGTAACCACTATAAAACCCTTAAATTAATATGGGATCTCCTTCAAAGTCATTTTTATGTGTTTTTTTAAGACTGTGGTGGCCAGTTTTTGGCAGAAACTGGTTTCCATGGTAAATCTATGTCAAGGTTTATAGAAAACAGCATCAAAAGGTCATATCACTGATAGTTTTATTTAAACTTCATATTATTTATTACATTCTACATGTTACAATGAAGACGTTTTAAAATGTTTTATTCAAATGTTCCATGAAACAATAAGTTTAGTTGAGAAGAGCAAATAAATGCATTTAGATAACACATATATCATATTGCATGGTTTGTACGTGTGGCTCACAGGTAAACAAAATGTCTTTTATGTGTCATGGGCCAAAAAAGTGTAAGAATCCCTGGCTTCATCAAGGTTTGAATTTAATGATACTAGATTTATGTTTCAGTACTCAAGGATGGAAGAAATGGAGGCTGCTTCATTACAGCTGTAATAAATACTTATATGAATGCAGCCAATCCCGATAATTTACACAGCATACATACAAACACACTTCATCTTATAGCTTTGGGCATTAGTGGAAGTTTAAAATGGATCCAAGCTTTAAATCTGCACTGTACATCTTGGAAACCTGATGCACACTGAGCTGGATTCACCAGCTTATTAAAACAAAATTCAATCCACATAAAGAGCTTTAAAGGAATGCAGAATTAATTTTAGATTGAAAGAGGAGAACGTCATAATGTCAGTCTATATTATAGGATGAGTAATTACATCAACCATGGTAACCAAAACGCTAGACATAAACGCATACTTTTTTGTTTTTAAATAGAGAGATATGAACGCTCATGTGCTTTCAACAACAGCTGGGCTAAAAGCAGAAAGATCACTGGGAATTAAACCCACGTTTTGACAGTAACATGTCCCATCAGAACAATCAATATGTAGAAAATTGGAAAGTGTTCCAAAATCTTTGTATTGCAAAATTCGTCTTCACAGAGGACAAAGTTTAACGGGGGGTCAGGGGACATCATTCATGTCTTGGCAAGTTCTATTGCACTGCACCGTATGGGACCAAGCTAATGTCTGAAAGGTTGCGTTGTCAAGAATTGAAAATCATTTTGTGTAATGATCTGTATAGTGGTTCTGGCATAAGAATCAGCAATTCCTAAAAATTACAAGCGAGTGAGATCTGAACATCTGTATTGGCAGATTGAACAGCAGCACAGTGAGACGGCTTAAGCGGGGTCACTACTGTAGCTCCGAAATGGCTTTTTGTGGCTCACCTTTTTGTTTCTTGTGTGCAGTGTTGGAGAGCAACAAATCAAATGTAGCAGAGCTAAAAAAATTATATTATTGGATAAGTACATACTTTAAAAGATATTTATGGAAGCCTTTTTTCATATAAATAAAAAGTAAATATTTGTCCAACCCCTATTTTCTATGTCAGTGTGTGTGAGGAGTTGTGTTTGAGTGGGCGGTTTACCCGTTCTTGTCGTGGATCTTGTTGATTTCATTTATCTGTATCATAAGTTGTTTCTCCAGCTTGTTGGTGGATAGCGAATTCTCCAGCAGCTGAATTTCCAACCTTGATGTCTGATTTAAAACCTGAAAATAATAACACTCCAATAAAAACACAGTAATCCTTCCGCAAAAACACAGACCTTAAAATCATTAAGTAAGTTAATACTAACCGAGCGGTACCTCAGGAGAAGTCATAAACAGGACCGCTGTACCGCAGTACCATACGGTAGCACTTAGGAACTGTTATTCTCAACCCCAACCTCTTATTTGACAAATCAGCAAAACACAACTTTACTGTATCCCTCTGTGTCTCATTGAAGCACACAAGTCATAAAGAGATTCAGCAACAAAAACAAAAGCATGATACTTAAAAAGAGACTGTATGTCTAATGCGGCACTAGTGTTTTTCTTGGCTGCATTTGAGCCCTATTAAAGGGATACATAGGTTGTTGGCTTAATGGGGCATGAAATGGATCCTGGCAGGAACATACCTGTGTCTCGACATCGGTTAGCTTGCGCGTCTGCTCAGCTGTTTGGGAGAGAAGACTGGTGCCCATCTCTAACATGGCCGCCGTGTGGTTGTGAACGGCACTTTGTTGTAACTGCACTATTTCTGTCTTCATATTGTCTTTGATGTAGCTCTCAATCTGTGGGGTCAAGCAAAAAACTATGTTAGAAAACATTACCCTGATAGCACACGTACATCAGAGATGTCTATTTTGACATCTGCATTTACATCTGGAAGACGCATTTATTAGAGTGTTTGCTCAGCTGCAATACGTCTAGCCTATAGGACGTTTTCTATCAGATGTCAGATAGACGTCTATTAAATGTCTTTAAATATTTGTGATTAAGAATGCATGTAAAACTGACATCTTACAGACTACAGAGATGTTTGTAAACAGCAGATGCTTTCCAGATCAATCTATAACAGACATCTTGCAGGCATACTTGTAATATCTGGGTTAGGTTGGGTTTTGACACAAATTTCATGATTTGATTTGATTGTGATTCGATGTTGATTATTTAGGATATATATCAGATACAGTACACACCCAATTTACTCAAGGTGAAAATCTCTCTAATTCTATAAAATATAGGCTACATGAGAGTCGGTTGGTAGTACATCACTATAATATTAAAGGTTAAAATTAACTGATTTGTATACAAACACTTAAATGCAGGGTTGCCAACTCACTTTCAGGCTCTGTCTCACGCTCTCACTCTTCCCATGTAAATCTCACGCCAAATTGGCAGCCCTGCTTGCGATTTTAAACAAAGTTTCAGCTTTCAAATGTTAAATTAAAACGATAAATACCGTTTTGGCGACCTTAACGTGGCGTAAATCGTAAAATGTAGCGCTTCTGTTAACGCCAGAGCCATTGAAAAACAGAGCTGAGACAAGCTTTGATCTCGCCGGCGTCGCCGCCACGCGGTCACGTGATTCACGGAGCTCTACAAACAAACCAACGTTGACAGTACATTTGAATGTGTTAGGATAGTAGGATAGAGACGACAGCTTCACTATACATGTATTTGCAGCAAATTTTGGTATACGTTACAGCATATTATGCATTGATTTTTACGTCAATAACATTTTAATGAGGAGAGTGAAGGAGGAAACCTTTACGAAAATTGAACAAGGTTTTACTACAAAACAAACAAACAAACAAAAAAAAAACATGGTTCCTATAGTTAAACCATGGTAACCACAAATTAACCATGGTCTTGCTACACTAACCATAGTTTAACCATGGCATTTGTACTATAACTATGGTTATACACATGGTAATCAATGCGCCCAAAAACATGGTTACTACACTTTTACTATAATAAAACCATTGTTAATTTTCGTAAGGGTTAATATGGTTTTCTTGTATTTAACCATACAGCTTAACTATTTTCAGTTAAATAAATGTTCTATATTTTAGTTCAATCATTTTTTATATTTTAAGGAGATCATTTAGTACTAAATACTATTTGTCCAATAATTATGGTCCATTAATGACTTAAAACATATATATTATTTTATATTTTTATTATATTGCAATTAGTGTAGTATTTAAGGTTAAATAGAGAAAAGGGTTTTAAATTCCAATGCAAAGAGGCCAGTTAGAGTCATTTTGTGGTCGGAAAAAAATTCATTTTCATTTGTAACGCCATGGTTTACTCACTAGGTACCTGTATGGCTCTTTTTTGTTGTTGTTGTTTTTTTTTACCTGTATGGATATTTTTTAAATGTGAAATTTAAAAAGTTAATAACTTACATCCTTTTCACACAATGAATGCAAGCAAATACTGAAATTAAACCATGTTTAAATGATGCTAAAAAAAAAAAAGAATTCAGCTGCATTTTTATCCCCTTATATGTACAGTACATACATATAAATAGATATGGAATCTAGATCGCCACCCCTCCCCCCACTCCAAAACAAACAAACAAAAAAATCTCACTCGAAGCTAAACGTAGAAGTTGGCAACCCTGTCAAATGACAATGAATATGTTATGTGATGTATACATTTAGCAAAATGCTCCTCTCCAGAGTTCACTTTTCTAGCCGACTAACGAGTTTATTATGGTCACCGAATGTGTTTTCCGAGGTAAATGTGACGTTACGTGACATGTTGTTGACAAGCTGTTATACTGACGTTTTGAAACACTGATTGGGCGATTACATGAGGCAGGATACAGACTTCGGTAAGTTGTACTCTTTCTTTTAACGTACCTTGAGACGTTTATTTCTTGCTGAAACTGGAGGAGACGATCAGTTCATGTTATTCTCTTGAACTGAGGGGCTACAGCGATCTGTCACTACACATTAAACAGCGCCAAAATGACATTTTTTGTTTAAATACTGTAATAAAATACAGAATTCTAAATCTGAGACTGTTTCATATCAGCGTGTTGCGATTTATTGGATGCGAGATGCGCTGGAATGTTCTGTTCATTAACTCACTAAACGCTCAAAATGTCCTTTTTTTTCTAATACGCTGATGCATTATCAGTGTTGTGCTGCTTAATCACCTTTTTTTTTTGTAAAAACAGTTTTTGTTCAGTAGTAACATTTGAGAAACATCAAACTAAAATGTTTCAGGAAAAACAAAACAAAAAAAAACAAAGTATGAATAATGTGTAGACCTTTTTGCCCTAACATTTTTAGAACCTTATTAGACCTTACCAGAGGAACGTTTGTTGATAACTTTGAGAGAACCTTGCCAGGACATTCCCTCTTAGCTGTATTTGCAATATTTAACAAACTAATACATTTGGCGTTTATTTTAAAGAAAAATCACAGAATTTAAAATGGTCAATTTTAAATGCCATTCAAAGAGCCAAAACTAAAGTTAAAGTTAAAGCTAAAGGAGAAAGAATCAAGCTCAGATGTCAACGTGACCTCTGAAGCCTCACATATTCGACACTCCAGTGGCTATAAAATCCATTCTGAGGTAAAACACCCTTAACTTGACAACTCCAACAGTCCTAAAAACACTTTAACACCCAGAGCACATGGAGAGTTTGACAAACTTTTTAAGAGGCCAATAAAACGAAAGGAGACACCATTTCAGCACAAGGACACAAGGGTAACCCATCACAGTTATGACTTCCTTTTAAAAAAAAAGCCACACGGTTACTCTTTAAAGAAAGGATATTTCCATGTTGGCACCATTTTAAAGTAATTTCTTATCTAAGTCTTTTCGTGATGACCTGGAGCGCTCAGTTTTTAACGAACTTGAACAGGGCAGTAACACAAATTCTCGAAGAGCCAGTCTTAAAGTTAGGTGGAAGCAGATGTAGGTCGTTTGTTCAGAGAGGAAGAGATGTAGATATCTAGCTACAGGAGACGCTCAGGGTTTATCATGAAGGCTTTCATTCTAATCTTCTCGCTGGAGAGATGACAAGACCAGAACAAGCTTTAGAAACACAAAGACTACTTCTGTTGATTAAACCTCAAGAGATGCCCACTGACATTGAGGTCATTAGAAATGATTAGAAATGACATCGGGGTTCGTCACTCACCATCAGTTTCCAAACCTGGTGCTTCAGCTGAAATCGTCACTACTGGCTAGTTTTCTATTTTTTGTTTATTTGGCGGTATCGTTTGATGTTAGATATAATGCTCTTTTTTTTATATTCTACATGTAGATTATCTAAAACTCACTGAAAATTTACAAGCATTTGTGGTTAAAAAGTATATACATTTTTACTTTTAGAAAATGGATTGAGGAATAAGGCCCTTATTCCTCGGCTGGGATCGTGTAGAGCTCTTTGAAGCTGCATTGAAACTGCAGTCTGGACCTTGAACCCGTTGATCCCCACTGAAGTCCATTATATGGAGAAAAATCTTGGAATGTTTTCCTCAAAAACCTAAATTTCTTTTCGACTAAAGACAGAAAGACAGTAGATTATCAGGAAATTTTTATTCTGGAAGTGAACTAATCCTTTAAACTTGTTCAAGCCATGTGGTGCCAACTGGTTCATATGTACATCAGTATACGTCACCAAGTGAAATCTATACACCCTGATGTGTGACGGAAAATATCTGGCAGCAAGACACTTTAGCAAATTGACAGTGACAGTCAGCTACTCCATTTTTTCCACGATACCATTGGCCCGCGTTGCTCCACTTATTACATCATGAATGATCCCTTGTGAATCCAATGAAGAGAGCAGACCTACAGGGAGCCAAATTTGAACAGGACCCCATGACTTGTCAGACCCCTTGTCTTGTTCAATTGCAGTTCAAGGACTTGATTGTCACCATGCTGTTTTTTCAATGGCATTTCAATGAACAGCTTTATCATATCATATTGCTGATTTAGTCATTCCATCAAGTTGGTTTCATACAGTTCAAAATGAAGTGTTGTTGAGTAACAATATAGCGAGCACTATAAGTCTAACGAATCACTTGGCACAGCAAAGCACGCTTGTTTAGAAAATGGAAGTTGTGGTTGAACAGGAGAAATCGGCTGGAGCACTCCAGTTTATGACTCTATCCAGAGACGAAAAAAAGTTGGGATTGAGATATGAAGTCATTGTGATATAGATATTAGAATATGAAAAACAAGAAGGGAGAAACCAAATGAAAGGGTGTGGAAAGCTATCTCTTCACTTGCCAACATAAAAAATGAAAACCGTACGCCAAACAGCTGTCAGAAACACAAAATTCAACCTGTTACTGCTTTAGCCACTAGCAACCTGTCATGTAGAATTAAGATTGCAGACTAATATTCCTTCTTGGCAGCGATTATAAAGCCAACACTGTTGTTCCGATTACTTCAGTATGATAGGTGATTGTGAAGCAAGTTATACAGATACAAGTGTCTCTTTACAATAAACAGCCAAAGCTTGATGGAATTGATTGGAAGGAATACTATAACACTGCAGGCGATTAGGCATGTTTTAGCTGCAATTCGATCAGGAGTTTTGCTGAGACATTTGAACTATGTCTCTAAAATGACATTAAGCTTCGCAATCTGGGTCTGCGTCTTTCATTAAGCGCTCTCTGTGGATAAAGTGTTTGACTCTAATCCAGTTTAAGAGGCAACAGAGGTTTGGCCTCAGAAACAATGTTGGCCGAAGCTTTGAGAGCGAGTTAAGTCACCTTCAGAAGGGTGTGGGTGCTATTCTGGTGGCCTAGAGAAACGTTAGTCCAGAGATTCTTTGCTTTGACTTTCTGAGGGAATTTCACTTGTGTCATGCTCTGAAGTAGCGGGTGTCCTGCACGGAACAAAAGGAAGGAGAATCAAGATTACACAAACAAAAACTCTGTGTAAAAATATTGGAGGAAGCTGTAAAGGACTTTAATGGGCGTATGGTTATTTCCCACTTCCATTCACAAATAAACGTGCCTACCCAAAGACAACAGATGAGGTATAGAAAGAGAAATAATCATGTTTTTAATTGGCTTGAGTCATTTATGAGCATACTAGTGCTGGTAATGACAAAAAAAATTAGGACTGTCTTGCTTCCTCAATTCAATTTGAGTACTCGATTTAAAAAATCCTTGCCTGTCTTGAATAACCAGCAACATACCCAGGTTGCCAGGTATTCACAACAAAGCCTGCCCAATTGCTACCAAAACTAGCCCAAACGTAGCTGAATCGCTTTTTGGGATGGTAACCCCGATAGCACACATACATCTTGGAGACGTCTATTTGACGTCTGGATTTACATCTGCAAGACGGTTTTTTTTTGATTGTTTGCTCATCTGCAGTACGTCTATGGGGCGTTTCTTATCAGATGTCAAACAGACATCTATTAGATGTCTTTAAGATGTTTATGGTATAGAATGTATGTAAAACTGGCATCTTACAGATTCTATCAGATGTTTGTACACAGCAGATGCTTTCCAGATCAAGTGATCTTTAACAGACATCTTGCAAACGTACGTGTGCTATCTGGGGAAATACATGTTTTTTGACAGGGTTCCCCTGGTAAAATTAGCATTCCAGGGGCTAAATATTAGCTTCAACCCGCAGACATGAAAAACAACCCGCGGCAACAGTGTTAAAGTAGCCCAATTACGCAGGAAAACCACGGACTTGGCAACACTGAAAAAACCGGAAGTGGCGCATTCCACGAACGAGAATTCATGAAACGCATTATTAGATCATTTTCCACGGCTGCATTATATAATAAACCCATTTAAAAATCAGAATAAAGCATAATTTTGTGAATTCACAAACGCTATGATTCAGTTAAATAAATGTATGCAATGCAAGCTCGTGTTGTTGACGCACCTAATGTTGATGATTAGTATGGCTGGACTGAGTTATCTGTTGGTTTAAAAGGGGCGAGATCAGCAATGCAGCGATTGGCTGGCGGCAAGACAGCAACGTAATGACATTATATAATTAAAAAAGACACCTGACGAAAAACTTGACAAATTTCTGGACAGCCAAGCGAACAAAACTACACAAATGTTATAATAGATCAATGAAATGTGCACTGTTTTTATTTTGTTTATTTTTTTACATGATTCCAAATGATTTATTTTCACGATTTCTAATATTTGTACAGGCTTTACATTTTTTATTTCAATGTAATAATTAGCAATTCATTTAATTTTATCTTTGAAACAAATTTGTTACATGACAGCATTAATTACATTTTCTGAAGGGTCAAGATCTGCATCTCATGTGCTCCATAAAGCCACTCCCATAACAGCTGTCATCACTCAAATTAATGCACGACTCTACATTATCTGTATAGCATATGTGTAAGATTCCAATACATTCATAAAGTAGTTATTTTATAACGAATAAATCTTTTTAATGAGTAAACCTGGCTGTGTCTATTATAGACTACACAACATTATTATATTATTTTCCAAATAATTGTTTAATTATTTTTATTTTAAATGATTGTCCCTGGATCAATAGTACTCTTAACAAAGTAATAGTTCTTGGGACAGATTTTAAGTATCAATTCTGCTTAAATGCAATCTGCTTAGATGCAATCTAATCCTGTTTACATGAATCAAGGCTGCTCCTGAGCAGATTCAAGTTTAAGGACCTGTTGCTATGACAGCAAGTCCGGGATGAGCATCAAAGAACCAAACAATCCAAGATCATGCCAAATCATCAACAGTCAAATCCAGCTGAGTTAGTGATCGTGATTTCAAAATAAAAGCTCAAACCCTCACTCTGAGTTTACACGTTTTGATGTCCATATATTCAAGAAATTACAGTGGCTGTAGCATTTCTGTCGTAAAGAAAAGGAAAAAATATTAAATATTAAATGGACATTTCAATTAAATGTTGTTTGGTCAATATTAAACAAGGATTAGATCGTGCATTGATGTGTAAAAACAATTGTCATACCGTTAGCGCCCTCTGCAGTCATTTGTTATAATGCTCCATGTACGTCAGTTCTATTGTTTGTAATACATTGTGTTTTAACAGTTTTGTTCATTGATACTTTATTTCAACGAATTATTATCGCCTCATTGCGATTATATATGTATTTTAAGTAACTCTAAAGGCTATTGTTTGCTTAAGTCTATTTTTATTACCACAAAAAAGTAATTATAATTTTCTGATTACTTGATTAATTATCAGAAAAATCAACCGATTACTTGATTATCAAAATAATCATTAATGACAGCCCTAAATACAATCAAATGTAATAATGAAAATAAACCTGTACTGAGCTAAAGATAAATAACAAAAGAAAAACACTGTCTAACTGAGACAGAATGAGACATGTCACCTGCACTTTGTCTCGAAAACACATTCACACAAGCAGGAGTTTGATAGAACAGAATACGATCAAGTGTAGCACCCCGTCGAACCCGTAGCACCTGGGGGATTGGCTTACATCTCACAGCTGCCCACCAGCAGAGGGTCATGCCAAATGAGTCAAGGTCAGCCATATCAGCACTCAAAAATCTGACCCGAGAGCAGCCACGTCTATATCGATATCACTATGCCGTTTAAAGCCAGCGAAGTTTACCGCTTGACTTGCAGATTGATTGTGTTTATTTGCAAAGTGCACTGATGTGAGAAGGTGAGCGGGGCAGCTCTACTGAGTGATGTTCAAGAGGCCCAAATTTAGGAGGTCAAAATGTCCCATTGCACCCAAGATCCTGTTAGACTTTTATTTTGTTATTCTATTCAAAACTTTCAAAACATTCTCCAAAACTCCAGCAAATATGCGGAACATTAAAAAACATAATTAAACTGTGTTAGTACTGTTGCCACATTTAAAAAAAATAGTAAAAACAAACTATGAATTAGAGGTACAGCAAGAATGACAAAAAATGTATTTTTTTCCAATAGCATTATTGTAGCAATATTTTTGTTTGCAAGTACTGTATTAATAATAATATTACTGCATTGATTGAGCGTAATAATACTGGAAAATAAAACTGATTCCCACTGGATCTAACATTAAGGATATTAAATAATACTTAAGGACAAATCATAATGATTAATTTAATTTTAGTTTGTAGGAGCAAGACAAAAACATGTTAACTTAAATTTTTTATTTGTATTTATTTTTTAGTGAAAGAAAAAAAGTTTTATTTTTGTTATTGATTCCACTTAATGTAATAATAACAAATCTAATGAGTTTCCAGTTAACTTGTGCCATAGAGGGTTAAACTATGTTTGCTTTGGAAGACTGTTATTTCATCAAATTAAATATCCCTGCTTCCATGCAAAAAAAAAAAAAAAGAAAAGAAAAGAAAAATATACAGGTTTCACAATTTAAGTCCCTCAGAAAAAAGGAAACACTCCTTCCCAGAATCATAAAAAACACACATTACTCAAGCTGTGGAGGTGACAAAGGGGTTTTACCCATTTAGAGAGCCATAACACCCAGCTTTCTTAAAGAGCCACTAAATCACCTTTCTGTGTGCTGAAGAAAATCACCCAACAGAACAGAATATCTCCCTAACTGCTAGTTGACACAGGACTGTAAACGTTTAGGAGTCTGTGAATTACAGGTCAGGTCACATGATGAACACCGAGGTCAGTGATAATGACTATGGCTGGTACTGTGACGCCAACCTCTGGTACTCTTACTGCTGTAGTGACGCGATCAGCCCTGCTTCTGTCCAACATGGTTTATGGGAGTTTATGAGAGTTCAAAGCACTGTTATGAGTCTGTTAATGCTAAAACAATCTGTTTAAATACATAACTATAATAAGCTTTTATAAACCATACTGGGAAAATGTGTTCTATGATAGAGAAATGATAAATTGTACACTCAATTATCTTGCAGGACAATTCATATTTAGATACATTTCTCTTTGAAATGAAGAGAAATATATTGAAAAATATGGTTAGGTAAAGGGTGATGCATCACAGCACTTGGGGTAAAGCTCAACCTGGTCAAGTGAGGTCTCACAGGGAAAAAACTAGGACCTGGTTTGTGTCTTCTGTCTTGTTCTGAGTGGTATAGCAAGACCCTCTGACGCTTGTGGCTACTGGGAAGAGCAATTGCTGCTTGTGCAAATTAGCATCCATTACCACTGCATCTATATTTAAAGTTAACTCTGATTGTTATGTACAATACAGTAAGACCAAGTTATTGCAAAGCTAGAATTGACTCTGTGACCATATAGACAGTTTGTGCTGTTAGATGTAACTTGCACTAAATGATGCTAGATTGCTCTACACCAAGCCACACAGGTTTTGTTTTGCGGAGGGTCTATATGATCTTGTGTAGCAGTGAGTTATATAATGCAGTGTGAGTGTTAGACAGATGTTGTGCTGTAATAGCTAAAGCCGGGCTCACAGTTAACCTTTACAACCTTAGTCCCCAGGGCTAGTTTACAGACGTTCACTCAATCACAAACACTCCTTCAAGGAACACTCTCTCTCCCACACACACACAAACAAGTACACCATGTGAAACTTTCACAGTGAAATGTATAGCCTGTTCTCTCTCGCAGTGTGAAAGCCACATTCTTGCTCCTTGCAATTCAATATCATCTTCTAAAGCTCGAAGAGTCAGAAGACACCTACTGTAAATATTGAGATACTGTACACTACTGTTCAAAAGCTGGAGTCAGTAAGTTCCACAGGAAATTTCAGTGAATAGCGAGTTAAATTTCAGTGTGTTTCTCACACAAAGATATCAAAAGAACAGAGAAAATATTGTGCATGAGTTGCATGGAATACTTGTATAATGTTTTTAAAGGGCACCTATTATTGAAAATCCACTTTTACAAGGCAATAAATTCATGTTGGCAGTGTGTGAACACAACCACCGTACACTGATAAAAATCCTGCTCCTTATTCGTGACCCTGGACCACAAAACCAGTCATAAGTAGCATAAGTATATTTGTAGCAATAGTAATCGTTTTCTTTTATACCAAAACCATTAGGATATAAAGTAAAGATCATGTTCCATGAAGTTATTTTGTAAATGTCCAACCGTAAATATATCATAGCTTAATTTTTTATTAGTAATATGCATTGCTAAGAACTTCATTTGAACAACTTTAAAGGCGATTTTCTCTTTTTTTTTTTTGGCAACCTCAGATTCCAGATATTCAAGTAGTTATATCTCGGCCAAATATTGTTCTATCATAACAAACCACACATCAATGGAAAGCTTTCAGATGATATATAAATCTCAAATTCAAAAAACTTACCCTTATGACTGGTTTTGTCCAGGTTCACATTTTTGAATCCCCATTAAACCAAACTGGTCTCATTAGGCATGCGGTTTTGATTCTTAAAGCAGTGTGATGTCACATTGCTTAGGTCCCACCCACATCTGCTGACTGACAGTCCTGCATTACCATAGTTTCCGCCCTTAGCGAATTAGCATCATTTGTACGCTGTTCTCTATTTTCTCTGTGCTCGAGCAGCTGTAACGCCAACAATGTCTCGTAAGCAATTCTGCATTTGGATGTAAGACTGAACATAATAGTCATAATTTTCTCCCAACATCAGAGCCACTGAGGACGCAATGGATTACTTTTATTTTTGAACGTAATGTGCCTCAAAATCTACCTAAATATGTTTGTCTTTAAAATCATTTCACTCCAGAGTGCTTTGTGAATGTCATGTCGTTATATCTAAAGACGGGGTGGGAATATGCAGCTCATTTGCATTTAAAGTGATACACACCAAAATGGCTTTTTATAAACACCCCAAAAATGTAATTTTCCAGATGTTATAATAAATGACCTATGGGATATTTTGAGCGGAAAGTTTACAGACACATTCGGGGTAACCTGTATTTTTGTGAGACGTGAAATACGCACCAATAAGTGCATATCATTGCAGTTTCCAACAGAAATGTCCACTAAGTAGTGCTTAAATAATGTTCGGTTCTTTCCCCCAGAACAGATGAACATACATATGATATGTTTTCTGGTAAAGACTAGACGGTATACAGATGTACTGTACAATGATTACTGTTTTTGTATTATTGTAACGGGTAGGTTTAGGGTTGGTATGTTTAAAACACAATCTAATTGGTAGAAAATGTAATTTATTTGACGTTTTAAACTGATGTACCATCTGCACTACACCTAAACCTACCCAATAGTATGAACAAAAGCAAATGTGACGTAAAAACATAAACGCAAGCATGGCGTTTTTGCGATCTCTCATATTTTAGCTCTTTCATCGTGAGTCATGTTTTTCACTAGATTCTTACCCATGGATTCCGCATCCTAAATCCAACTCCATGCTGCCTGAGCTACAGAGCAAGCTTGTTAGCTCTGGTGTTGTGTCCATTTGTGCTACCCTGTTGTGTACACTTAACCTAACCCTAAACCTACTGTTACTGTATTAAAAATACTGTGTTGGTAGCATAATCTAATGATTGATTGAAACTGCAGTGATATGTACTTTGGTGCGTATTTTGGGTCTTGTAAAAAAGTTCCCCCAGGTATGTTTTTGTCATGAGACCACATTGCTTTTTGGAGTCTGACAGGCCCAAGTAACAACTTAGGTCTCAATTAACATTCATTGTATGGAAAATCAGGCAGAACATTCTTCAAAACTCTTCCTTCAGTGTTATACGGAAAAAGATGGACAGATGGACAGTTTGCATATGGCTTGGTTCAAAGTTTGATTCATCATCATTGGAAAGTGTGACTACCATCAACCAATGAGAACAAACCAATCAATTTGCCACAGATGGCAAATGGATCTAGATTCAACTATAATCATTTTACTAAATTGCATTTATCTGCATACTCAGAAGGCTGCAGTTTATATACGCAATGTAAATCTAAACCAACCATCTCCCAAACAATTTAAAGCGGTGCCCGGGTGCCATGGCTTAGTCAAGCCATGTTGTAATTTCAGTTTGTCAGCGGCAGTAAAACATAACATTTTGAGAACTGGCATATTCCCAGCTGGAGTTGTTTTCTATTACAAAGCTCTGAGATATTTGGGGTATATTTGGGTCCCTGGCTGTAGATCTCCAGCCAGGCTTGATATTTCAGTTCCAATAAAAAAGCTCTTGTTTTAATGTGTGATTGTGGAAACCTTTGATTGTTACGTAAGTAGCCTACTAATTTCCATGTCAGATGTGGTTTGAAACTTTAGATAGAAATCTAAAATATAATATAGTTGTTTTAAAACAATGCAGAGGTTATATTAAAGTCTGTGGAGGGTACTGAAGAGCAAAATGTTTAAGTAAAATCCAACGAGAAGTAATGTATATGCTAAATGGATGCACAGAAACTCAATATCAAAACAAAATCAACACTGGTCACAGCAGCCATCACAATCTAAACACAGGACTTGAAATAAAGGGAAAAACAAAAGTTAAAAAATACAAATCACACTTTACAGAAACAAAATGAGGTTTAGGAAAATATGACTACGTGTCTCAGTGACAGTTGTAGCGCAATGTTATGTCAGAACCACGGTTTACACCAAAACTTTCAACATTTAAAATAAATAAATATATACAATATCCACCTTATTCTTCAGTGCAGAAGTAAGCTTATGGGTGAGACTTACGGTTCATTAGCCGCTGTAGGGAAAAAAATGAGAAGAACAACAAAGTGCAGTAAACAGTAAAACTGTTTGCACTACAAACCAGTGTGTTCATAGTTAAGATAATATATTATAATATTATGGTAAGACACACCAATTTGCAATACCAAGCAGCAAAACGAGCTGTTTTGTACAGCTAAAAACAGCTGGACGTGGATGAGACAGGAAGCCAGACCCATAACATTTACAAATGGCCATGCCCGCTCTTACAGGAAAAATAATGTGGATACAAACGTATAGAAAATTTTCAAAAAACACACAAATGTCTTACAATATTAGCAGTGATCATGGAAAACGTATTCATCTGATGCTAACGCATTAGAATGCATTGATTTAATCAAGATTGCATTGCTTACCAAAACACAGCATGAACAAACAATGATGCCAAGAGTGCTGGTAACTCTATCCAAGCAAACTCATTGCCAACTGAGGTTTTGTAGGGAGGACAGATCTCCTACTAGCACATAGGCTGAACTTTAAACACTGAAGCAACTCATAAATCCATAATATCTTAATCATTGATCACCTTTTGGAAAGCATGAGCCCTGTGTTCTTTCAGCTCATTCATTTTCATCTGTCCTGACACCAAAGGCCATTGTAATTGATATGTTCTGTTCTATAAATACCGCAAACACAGAACAAGAGCCCATCTGATGAGAGCACTGATGTGGTGCACAAAACCCAATAAAGCGGAGAAGGCACTGGAGGTTAACGAAAGCAAAAAGGAATTAATTTTCGATATCCTGTCTTAAAAACATGAAGTTACGTGTGGGACTGAAAGAAGATGGAAAGGCTGTTTGCTTTGACTCAGTGAGAGATGAGAAGACAGCTTCCAAGAGAAATGTTTGGTTTTGTTCTTTTTTGATTTTGGTAGCGTGAAGGGGACATGTGCTTGTTATTATTATCAATAAACTGTAAATGGATTTTAAGTGTCCGTCTAGACAAGCTGTAGAAGAATTATTTGGTCTTTGTTAAGTACACTAGAACCCAATTTACTGTAAAAAATGCTGAACAAGTATAAAACAAAGGTGTTTCTTCAACAACAGCCACTTTAATGCCTATTTTTTCTTTCTTTCTTTCTGTAAAATAAATTAATACTTTTATTCAGCAATGATGTGTTAAATTGATAAAAAAGTGATGGCAAAGCTTTCTATTTTGAATAAATTTTGAATGTTCATCAAAGAATCCTGAAAAACGTATCACAGGTTCCAAAAAATAAAAAATATTAAGCAGCACAACTGTTTTCAACATTGATAATAAATCAGAATGTTTTCTAAAGGATCACTAAAGACTGGAGTAATGGCTAATGAAAATTCAGCTTTGAATCTCAGTAATAAATTATATTTTAAAGTATACTGAAATAGATAACTGTTATTTTAAATTGCAATAATATTTCATAACATTAGCTTTTTCTGTATTTTTGATCAAATAAATGGGACTTTGATGAACATTAGAGACTAAAAATCTTACTGATCTTAAACTTTTGAATGGCAGTGTATACATACACACATAAGTTGATTTAAAAAAGTAATAATAAACTTAGAGAATGGTTAACATTATAAATTTGATGAGTTAATGTAATGGAACAGCACATATTGTCATCACTTAATGATCATATAATTTTTTTACAGTGAGTTCATACGTTGTTAGATACTGTTTAACTATTTAAACAAACTAGTGACTGTAAGAAAAATGTTTTAAAGGAGTCAAGAGTCAGAAGTGCTCATATTTTTAAAAACAACCTCAAAAATGTTTAAACTGTGCAAACTCTGATAACCCTGCAACAGTTTTTAAATAGATAAATCTCTTTATCTGTTTGCAGACACATATGCTGTACAGGGAATATATAGCATGAACTGGATTTATGTTCACTCTGCATTTCTCATGTGAAATCACGTTGACAGCGGAGACATATTTTCCAAATGAGATTGTGTATGACTGTATATTTGCTCAAATCCTCAAATTACAAGACCCCACTCATATCTCTTTTGCCCAAGTTGGTTTTTCAAATTACCGTGATTTCCTTGAATTACCCTGATTAATTATGTGTATCTGGACATATGGGAGAGGAAATGTCAGCATTTATCCGACTCTCGAAAAAACGAAGGAAACAACAAACAAACGGTACTGGAAGACCAGTGATTTGCCCTATACCAGCCCTAGAGCAGACCTCAGATTTCCAAAAATGAGATCTGATCATGGGAACTTCTTTGCCATGATGGATCACGGGAGGAATGTGACTTTCAATGGCCTGGTAATCCCCTTGGACACGTTCTACCCAGTACGGAATCACACAGGGACCTTGAGGAACATTATCTCAAAAATGTTTGGAGAGAGGTGTCTATTCCAGAATCTATTTTGGGGGAGAACCTTCCCAAAGAATCATTTCCTTTCAAGGATATCCATGCCTATAGAAAATTCTGAATGTGGCGCGTTTGATAAAGACCTCATAAACAATCCGGCGAGGCTTTCAGGACAATATATATCAACCGCAGTTACAATGATGTCACTTAACTATATGAAGGAATTACAACTGCAAGCTCTCGTCCTGCATGGTCCATTTGCACGTAGTCTGGACACTCCTTGGCCAGAACAACAGTCTCTCACATTAAAACTTGGCCATGGGGCACTGATTGCCTTATTCCAAACAGTGGGCAAGGGTGAGGCATGCATCACTGTTGCCATGGCGCGTCTGTCCTGGTGCTTTGAAGAAAAAAAAAAAAGACGTCTCCAAAGCACACAGCAGCACGTCCCAGTGGGGAATTGCACAGACGGCTAGTGCAGAACTCAAAACAGCAAGCTAGCTGTGTTGTGTATAGTGTGATTGACTGGCATTTTATCTGCCCTGTTGAGCTTGGCATGATGGATTTGACCTATAACAGATGTGTTTGCTGTGGAAATACTGTATGTATGTGCTCACTGCAACTTATCACACGGCAGACCAAGAAAATACAGCATTTTAACGCAATGTACTGGCAGCTCTATGGGGCTTTATATGGCTGCCAAGGCATTTGGACAAATGTGAAAGAAGACGTGCTGGTCTTGGTTGTCTGTTTGTAATTCCAAACATGACCAAGCTAATCACAAAAAACCCCAAACAGACAGTCCCCTGCTGTCTTATCGGAGTATTGACATATTTTAGTAAATTAAACAGAGACAACATGCTGGCATTTATTTTAAGCAGAAAGCATAATTCTGAAGACTGATAGATAGATAGATAGATAGATAGATAGATAGATAGATAGATAGATAGA
>JAHKKF010494281.1:0-15942 GCA_019740295.1 Labeo calbasu | reverse complement strand
TCTCATTACATTACATTCTCATTACATTATCTCATCACAAAAGTGTGTATGTATAAAACAGAAATTATATAATCTAGCTGTCTGTTAAAAATATTTATTTTAAATATGTCAAAAAATGGCATTTTTCATTCCTGTCTGTCTGTATGCATGCATGCATAAATTAATTAATTAATTAATTAATTAAGTAATTAATGTAGCATTATTTATAATATTACAAAGTGTATATGTATTAAATACAAAAAAAACTATATAATTTAGCTGTAATTTAGTCTGTTAAAAATATTTATTTTAAATATGCCAAAAATTGCATTTTTAATTCCTGTCTGTATGTATGCATAAAAAAATAAATAAGTAAATAAATATGCATGCTTTTGCGCAAGCTAAAAAAAGGCAATTGGAACGAAAAATCTGCACATTGTAATCTTGCATGCTCTGCTTCCAAAATAACTTTCTTTTTTTTACGTTTGTCATAAAGAAAAACTTTTCACAATCCAGACAATTCCTAATAGACACCATTAAGTCTAGCAGTCCAGCATTTTTCATTAATCTTGAACATCCTGTTGCACTCAATAATGTGTCACAATAAGGAAGAAAAACAGACTGTAAACACTATTCTGATATTGATTTACCTTTCTAAATGAGGAAGTAAATACGTATCCTCAACGTGAGGTTCAATCACACTTAGAAACGCCTCTCGCCATCTGTCATTGATCTCTAATAGACGCTGCATAAAGTGGAAGCACTGTTGATGTTTCCCGTAAGAGCCAAACCTTTCAAACTTGACTGTGATACAATGGCCGGAAACGTATAATGACACTAGTACGTGAAGGTTGAGGTGAATTAGATGCTTGATCCCATTGTCTGATGTGGTTTATAAATAAGCAGCGGTGTTAGAGACTTCTGAGCACAGGAGATTACACACGTGCGAGTTCAGAGCAAAGAGGACGGAGGCTAAACTTAACCTGCAGGAACAGCGATCTGAACTGATGCACTCGTACAGTCTAAGAGTCGTACGGTTTAGACTTACACACGAGCAGCACATGGACACAATGATAAAGGCCTCCAGGATTCCCGCCGTTCCCACGATCCATGTCATTCGCAGGAAGAGAATCACACCCAGGATGTTCTGCAGGCAGGGCAGGTAGACCCCGATAAACGTCCCCATCTGTGGACTCTGGACACAAACACATCGCACAAGAGACGGCATGAGAAACACATGCTTAAAAATGAACACGCATGCAATTATTAGGCAGAAAACCCCAAAATTAAAACCATGAAAGGTTTTTATACTCCAACGCCACAAAGAACGTTTATTCTTTAGTTTTTAGATATCATTTAGTTATATTTTAAATTAGTTTTTATTTTTAAATGTTCTGCTTTTCTTTTTAATGTTTTTTTTTTTAATTTAAATGTTTGTTGTGTTTCTGTCATATATATATAAGTAAAAATACAGCTAACTAACACAACAAAAACATGATAACGTAATAAAAACATGATTTGTCAATGATTAAAAAAAAGAAGAAATCTGTTTTTGCAAATAAGCTCTAAGTATAACTATATAATGACAGAAACACAACAAACTTAAAACATTTAAATTTATAAAAAAAACAAAAAAAAAACATTAAAATTAATTCAGGTTTAGTTAAACTAAAAGAAAATGAGAACTATTGCCTTGACCAAACAAATTGGCAGTTGATTTTATCAAAAAAAAAAAAAAATTCAGTTAAAAAAAAAATTCTGTTAATTAAATGTCACATGCAGTTCCTTTGTAATTATTTGTGAAATTTACTAGCAATTATCGAGTGAAACTGAAAGTAATTTGCAAAAATGTATCACCGTTTTTCAATTTATTTTATTTTTATTTTATTTTAATAATTTTTAATTTGCTTACCAAAAAATAACATATACATTTTATTTTATTTTATTCTACTTACCTAAAAATAGCTACATTTTATTTTATTTTTTATTTTATTTATTTTTAATTCTGCTTACCAAATAATAACATTTTATTTTATTTTAATTATTTTTATGTTGCTTACCTAAAAATAACTACATTTTATTTTATTTTATTTTTATTTTATTTTATTTTATTTTATTATGTTTTATTTTACGTAACAAAAATGTTTTTTTTTTTTTTATGGTTTTAGTTTTACACAGAAAAACATGTTGCATTTCACTCAAAAAAATTGCTAGAAAACTTTGCAAATAATTACAATGAAACATCAAGTAACACACTGAAGTAAATAACAATTTCACATTTTTACAGTGCATTTAACAACAACAACTGAACAGAACCCAGAAATCAAAACACTGATCTGAAAAAACTGCAATATTTTTAACGTCCAAAGAACCATATAACTAAATCAGTAACTCTAAACAACTAAATTTTTACTGTAACATTTTGAATACATATTTAATTCTCAGACAAACTAAAACAAGAAAAACATCAACCACCATATATGAAATGTAAACCCGATTTAGATCTCAATGCTAAGTGCTGTCACATCTAAATGGACATTTATTGCTTCAGTGGAAGCTTTTAGCCTTACAAGAGACATAATCCACGTTATCCATCCAAATCATAAATGATCCAACACTGAAATTCACACTCCAGTCATGAGTTCATGATTAACTAATCGTTTCCATCTACAAAAATCATAAGCAACCTGTGCACAACCAAAAACATACATGCATATATTTACAAAACCATACCGCAGTGAAATGAGCGTCTCCCGACTGTTCCTCAGCTTAGTCAAATACGCTATATAAATGAACTTGCTAACTCTTAAATCAAACACAAACCCAAAAGCTTCTGAGATGTTTCTTGAGGCAGGGAGCAATATTTGGATGAACTACGCAATTTTACGCAGTTGGAGCATTTGAATCCCGTCGTCTCAGGACTAATGAGAGCGCGTTTGTCCAATCACAGATAGATGTCCAGTGATGGGGAGACTGGCTGGGGACTGTGGTTTGTGGCTATCCTCTGGCCATTGCTTCAACATTTTTACTGACTGTCAGCAATAACCACCAGAACTCGTGGAAGTTGATGCCCACTGGGCTTGAAATGGAAATCAAAGAAAAATAGTTGCATGTGTTGATGCATCTTTGCATAAGCGTCTGCAAAAGACTGACTGTAGACGTCATATTTAATTTAACGTGAATAAAATAAGGCTGAGAGAGAAATACTGTTCCGTGTCATGGCATAACAAGTTAGTTGTTTTAGTAATTTTTTTGCACATTTCAGATGTTTTTATTAATATTTAGATTTTTTTTCCCCCAGTTCTCATTTAAATTTTAGTTGTTTTAGTATTTTTGCAGTGCATCTTAGTAATTTTTGTTAGGGTTTATATACTGCATAATATATAAAATGTATGTGACCCTGGACCAAAAAACAAAACAAAAAACAAACAAACAAACAAACAAAAAAAACAGTCATGAGGGTCAATTTTATTATATTGAGATTTATAACCCTAACAAAAATGATTAAGATGCACAACAAAATTACTAAATCAACTAAAATTTAAATGTTTACTTTTATTTTATTTTATTTTTAATTTCTGTTTTAGTTTTGATTATTTTAGCACATTAACAAAAACATTTTTACATATTTTAAATATATTTTTGAATTATTCAGTTAAAGTTTATCGGAATCGGCTCAAAAAAGTGATCCAAAAAACCTGTAAGGAAATATCAAAAACTATAATTTCAATCTCCAGAGAACCAAATATAACCAGGAGCCCTAAACATCTAAAACATTTTTTTTAAAAGTTTTAGTTAACTTATAATAACCCTGGTTCAGACTAAGGTTTATTGCATTTCCTGAATGGTGAAGTTCAGGTCATTTGCAACATGTTTCCGTAGTCAGACATTCCAAACGATCTGACCTGTATTAATTTCCTGTCGTATTTTCAACAAAGGCTGAAAGAATCTAGAGAATGTGTGTCCGATTTGTTTTAGATTAGAGTACACCGACACAAATCTCAAACATCCTACTGAAAGCACGGCCTCACATGTGTCTCTCATTCAGGTAACTTCATGTCTACAGAGAAAATGAGTTTAGTCGGTTCTCCCAATGCCAAATTTAAAGGAAATGGTCCGAAAACTTGTACTTGAGTCATGTAAATGTTTATGATGAGTAATGGTTCTCAGTACGCTACCTTGACTGTTGGCTTCTTGGCACCTTCATCTTCGTCTGCCTCTTCGTGTTCTCTGACGCCCTGCGTGAGGTTTGTGTAGTTGGCCAGTTTGCTGAGCAGCGAAGACACCATGGGATTGCTGTCCATCTCCTCCTGAAAGGGTAAAGGTCATGGATTTGATGAAAAACTTCAAACCAGTAAACACAAAAGACTCATTTCTAACCTCTACAATGTTTCAACAAGTAAAAATAAATGCAGGCACTAAAATCAAAGGACATAATAACAGCTCTGTCTGTACGAAATCATAAAATTATACAAAAATAAACTTCATGACCCATGAACTACTTTATTTGTGGTTATAAACATCAAAGGAGAATGTGGAAAACAGAGTAGAGAAAAGCCATGATGACTTGAAAATAAACGCAAAGTTTGTTCAGACTTGAATGCAATAAAAGAAATATCACAAAACTTGTTAAGAACATATTCAGGTCATACTTCATCCTAAAATAAATAAACAAATTAAAAAAGATATACTTTGCATAATAAAAAAAAATGCCAGTTTTATTGTTTTATTTATTTATTTATTTATCATGTATAATGCATATGTTTTTCTTAATAAAAAATACTTTATTAATATTTTTGCATTATGACATTTTTTTAGCTCATTTTCTACCAAAATTACTGTAATGCAAAAAATATATATTTTAGCTATATTATTGTTATATAATTATATTACTGAAATTGTAAAATATACACCAAAGTGGTATTTAAAGTTTGTTCAGACTTGAATGCAATAATAGAAATCACAAAACTTGTTAAGAACAAATTCAGGTCATACTTCATTCTAAAATAAATAAATAAAAAGATTTACTTTGCATAATAAAAAATATGCCAGTTTTATTGTTTTATTTATTTAATTATCTATGTATTTATTTATTATATATTATGCATATTAAGAAAAGGTATGCCATATTAATTAATTAATTTATTTATTTTCTTAATAAAAAATTATGACTCTAGTTATTAATATTTTTGCATTATGACATTATTATTATTTTGTCCACCAAATCACATTACTGTAATGAAAAATTAGTTATTAGTTAGTATTAGTTATATTATTATTATTATTATTATATTACTTAAAATATAAAGTATCCATAAAAGTGGTATTTTATTGTACTTAATTATTACTGAATCAGGGATTCATATTTTAGCATTTCAGTTAGTATTAAAAATGTCAAATCTAATGAAAATTAAACACACACACACACACACACACACAAAACTAAACCATCAAGATGGATTACCAAAACCAAAAATTGAGGATAAAATTTAAAATGCATAAAAAATGGTCAAAAATGCAAAGAAAATCATCAGCAAAAATTCCTGAAGCAAACTTAAACAAAATACAAATTTAAAACAAGTTTTCATCTTATTATTTTTTCATATTGTTAATAAAAATATGCATACTGTTAGTCAAAAAGCATGCAAAAATATTATTATTCAATAATATTGGAATGAAGTTTGAAGACAGTACCTCAAAAAGTGCCATGTTTTTCCCATCATACAGATTTCCCTTATCATCATCTGTGTTATTGATGAACGGGCTGCTTTCCCTTGGGTTTCCATCACCTGTATTAGACAGACAGACAGATGGAGAGAGAAAAGACATGATTACAGCTGATTGCAGGAGATTTGCCACTAAAATGCTGTTTGTTTGCTTGTGAAAGGCGTTAATGGTCTGTTATTTGTGGTCTATTGGGTAAATTAGAAAAAAGCAGACTTCCTATCTGTCGCCGCCGGTCAGACGTAATGATTTTCCTATAATTAGAGCATGACGGTGATCAATGTCCTCCGGTTCACTGGTCAAACTCTGTGACGTTCAGACAGTCTGATGGCATATGGTGTCCTGTCACTACAGCACTTATAAAACCTCAAACGTATAGCTAAAAGCATGCAATTACTCAGAGGTGGACGGCGCTCATCCACTGATCCGCCTGAGTTCGTGCTTATATATAGATGTTAAATTGCAGTGATTTAAATAAACATCTGGAGTGGGCTGCGTCACTATAGGATTTATTTTCAGATTACATTCCTTTATTCATTTCCTCAGACCTATAATTTCAATTCCGATTTAGAACGACATGCTGTTCTAGGAGTTTCTTAGATTAAACTTTTGTTATGCCACAGATGCTGAATTAAAAACGTTTCAACAGTTTAACTTTGTAAACAGCAAAGTCCAAGCTCAACTGTAAACTAAAAAACAGCTTTTGGAAACAACAAATGTGACCGTTCACCATCTTGAAGATCCATCAAAATCTGTGCATGCTGTCTAATAAAACTGGCATTGTGTATTATGATTATTGCTGGTTTGTTTCTCTGTTCTTTTTGAATAAAAACATTTGCAAAATGGAAAAATGTAAATGTATGACAATGCAATAAAACCACAAGATGCTCTAATGTGCATACGAGTCATTTTTCATACAGCCTGAAACAATAGTGCATTTGCAAACTGGTTTGAAACTAGTTCAAACTGTTTGGTGCGCACACTTATGCTATAATTTCTACAATGCGTGTCTAAAGTACTCAAAGTGATGCTGAAGTTGCAGCCCACGCTAAATATGCATGAATGCATTTGACAGACACTTTTGTTTGTATGCAAAATAAACATTTAATCAGCAAGTGTGTTTCACTGGAACTGAAACCTTGTTGATTTTAGCATCATGTTTGTACCAGTTAAGCCACAACCTCCAGTTCTACAACTTCACCAGAACAAAACATGCTGGCTAAGATGTTAAAACATCTGGTTGAGGTGTTTTAACTATGTCAGCTATGTAGAATCAAAGAAACTATAAACAAGATACAAAGCCCTAAGACAACAGATGAGCCCCAGCTAACAGGGACGTTTCTAAAAGTTCTGAACAAACTTTTTTTTCAGTAACACAAACAGAACATTTACTCGAAATTATCTGTTTTTTAAAAACAATCTTAAAGCGCAAGCACAAAAATGTTATACGTATATTGTCTAAGTAACATTTTTCCGGAACATTTAAAAACATTAAACAAACATCCAACTGTTACTATAGTTTCAGATGGTTTAGAAAACATTCAAAAGTAACATTCTCATAATGTTTTCAAAATTCTAAAATGGAACATTCTCTAACTGTTGTTTCTAATGTTCATGTTTTTCTTCTTTTTCTCCATTTATTTTTTTTTACATTTAAAAATATATATTTTGAACATTCATAGAACATCAAGAAACAACATTTCATAACTTGATGGGAACATTAGCAAAATATTTTAAAACATATTTTTGTCAGCTGGGACAGCACCAAATACTCAAGACATCTGAAATCTCAAATACCACATAATTTATCATATAATTTAGTGTTTCAGACTTTATCAAACAAGGGAAATTAAAATTTGCTGAAAATGTACTCACCCTCAGGCCATCCAAGATACAGATGAGTTTGTTTCTACATGGGAACAAATCCATCATTAAGCTAAAATATGAGTCCATAATCTATAATAACAGTTCCTTCAGTAAAAAATGTCCATCTCCTGTTGTCTCTCACATCAAAATCCATATTTGTTTAGAGCTGTTTTGGACTGGTTTGAATTCTGTGCAGATTTCTGACAAATTCTGAGCAGATTTCTCTTCTGATTTAGTCAATATGACTTTTCTACTGAAAGAAGCAATATTATGGATAGAGGACTTTATTTTTATCTAGAAGCAAAGTCTTGATGGATTTGTTTATTACAAATGCACGGCTTTTGGCTTCACAAAATGCTACTTGATGGATTGGAGTGGTTTGTATTACTTGTGAATTATTGTAATGTTTTAATCAGCTGTTTGAAGATCCAGAAAGCAATAACATCTATTGAAATAAGACCTAAAACTTAAACTAGCTTAATGCAACTTGTCGCTACTTCAAATAGTCACCTAAAGTGAATAAGTTCTTGTAATATTCTGATTGTCAACATAAAAAAAAAATCATATGAGCTGATAATAAAGTTCAAAAACAACTATTTCATGTCTACTAACGTAAGAACTAAGACTAGTTCAATGCAACTAGTCCCAAATGTCACTTACACTCAATTTAGAAAGGCTATATTGTGGTTTACAATATGAAACGGAAAGGTCAAACAAGTTCCAAAAAGGTAGTTTTATGCATTACTGTATTACTGTTTGGACTCTGACGGCACCCATTCACTGCAGAGCAAGTGATGCAATGCTACATGTCTCCAAATCTGATGTGGAAACAAACTCATTTACATCTTGGATGGCCTGAAGGTGAGGACATGTTTAGCACATTTTCATTTTTGGGTGAATTATTCCTTTAATAACGTACCTTTATGCATTTAGCAGATGTACATTGCATTCAAGATTTACAGTTGAATAGTTGCTAGAAACCTCTTTTTTAATTTATTTTGAGCCTTTCTCACTTTTATTGTGATTATGACAACAAAAGCCTGACTTGAACTTTTGGAAATTGTGCAGCGTTTATCCATTTATACTCTGAATGGTTTAGCTTTGAACTAACATTATATTCTACAATATTTTTGCACGTTTACATGTGCATCTATGACTACAGACACTTGATACAGTAATGCCAAATCTCACGAGACGTGATCCACTTTCATCAAAATGACCTAGATTACAGATATGCTTATATCACTGCAGACGTCACAGCCCTTCATTCAACTGTTCAAACGCTACACAAAGCGCTCCCTTCATCCAGAGAAACTCACACCGAAAATAAATGAGTGAGCAAAACAGAAACGATGAATAAACAGATGGACATTTGGCTCCTGGTGCACAAAAATGGCATTTCTGCCACTGATGAGGGATTTTTCAAGCTCTTATTCAGTATTTTGTCTGGTTTTCCAGGAAAATAAATAATAAAAAAGATAAATATATTTACAGCAAGATAAAGTTACAAATTTTCTAAGTAACAACCTAAATAACCTTTTATTTAACACAGCATGAGCTGGCAAAACACACCATGCCAGGCTTCCAGAAACTCTTCAGCAAGTGGAAACTCAGGAAAGTTTTATAGTTCCATTACAATCAGTCTGTGGTCAAACCGTGGCAGAAGCCGACGGTTCTGATGGTACCAGCCAAAATTACCTACAAGATCATCGAGTTCATCCGATCAGCAGCACCGCACTGCATGTTCTTGGCTTAAGACGATTCCATTTCCAGGCATGACAGAGGCAGCGCGTCGGCCGAGTGTTTACAAACACTCTAATTGTTGACATCGTGGAAGTCAAAGATCATATATAGCAATAATCTCACCGACAGTTCAGCCTCCTTAACCTCTGAGACTAAACCGGATGCTGGTGATGACAACAACAACCAACTGATTTGAATAAAAGTGACCCCCTTATAGACAGCCCAAATCATGCCTTCAGTACCACACAAAGTTTTATTTACCAGTGTAAGTGATCTACATAAATCTCTAAGTTGTTCTGCAGCAGCTGACGCATGATTTGAGAAAATGTTCATCTAATTTAACATGTTAGAATAACATGAGGAAAATAAAAAAAAAGAAAACATAAATAAAATTCAAAACTACATAAAACAGAAGAAATAAAAATAAAAAATACAAATCAAAATAAAATAAATAAAATGCTAAAATAAATTAATAAATTAAAAATAGTATAAAACATCAATATAAGAAATAAAACATTAAAATAAAACTAAATAAAATTAAATAAGATAAATACAAACAAAAAGAATCAATTAAATAATAAAAAACTAATAGAACAATAAAACATTTAATAAATAAATAAATAGAAATACCTAAAAATAAAATACCTAAAATAAAAAAAATTGAACAAACCAAATAAAAAAAATAAATAGAAATAAAATACAAAACAAAATAAAACAGAATAAAATAAAATAAAATACAAAACAAAATAAAACAGAATAAAATAAAATCAAAATATAAATCAAAATTAAAAACAGTATAAAACAATAAATAAATAAACAAATAAAACAAAGTATAATAAAAACAAAAATAAATTAGGGCTGTCAAACGATTAATCCTGTGTAATCGCATACAAAATAAAAGTTTGAGTTTGCCTAATATATGTGTGTGCGTGTGTACTGTGTGTAATTATTATGTACATATAAATACACACAAATAAATGTATATATTTAAGATAAATATGTTATTTATGTACAACATGTGCTTATTTATATATAATATAAATTCTATAAAAATTACAATAAATACATATACTTGCAAATATTTCTTAAATATATACATGAATGTGCTTGTATTTACATATACATACTACACAAAGTACACACACATATATTAGGCAAACTCAAACTTTTATTTTGTATGCGATTAATCACAATTAATTGTTTGCCAGCCCTAAAATAAATAAATATAAAAAAATATTTAAAAAATAAAATAAAACAAAATAAAATAAATCACCTCGTACCAGCAGCTCATAATAATGCACCAATGCAAATCAACACAGCAGACTCTCAGGTCTTCTCAGGGCAGCGCTCAAGTGGATCTGAGCTGACTATTAAACCCTTGAGTTCATCAAACCTTCAATACAGAGTCAGTGACATGACAGCTGAGGATTTTTCTGTATTTAACAACAGAACAGACAACGGCTCCACCTGAAAATCACTCCTGGACCAGTGGACTTGACATTCACCAATGCAAATGTAAAACGCTGATACACTAGTGCTCAACATGCACACACACCTTTGATTCATCACCTTCACACATTAAAGATTCATGCTAATTGTTCCTTTTTTCTAAGCACATAACTGTCAGAGTTTGAAACAATAAAACTAAGAACGTTTTTTATGACTCGCTTTTACAATAGACCCACAAAGCAATTGTCAAAAGAAAGGTTGAAATTAACATGTCAGGTAGAGCAGGGCATTAACAGGTACTGTGAATCACAGTCTCTATGGTAATAAATGGCCACATACTCTATTTATATCAGCTAAGCGCTCTCTCGTTCAGATCTTTAAGCGGCCTACGGGAGCTTGTTTTACACCGGCTGACTGTGCAAGAGACGCTGACAGAAAGAGTCACTCCAATCCCGTTATCCAACACGGATGTCAAACAATTAGGCCCAAAGACTGACAAAGTAAATAAGCCCACTTATAAACGCCTACAACAGGTGATAGTAATGCAGATGCTCACTGGCCACAGCCTTCAAAATGACACAAACTCAGTTTGCAAGATTCTGATTGTCAAAATATTATGTTGCTCAAAAAGGACTAGAAAGGTAGTTTTACATATTCAAGAATGTACGAATGCATGATTGAATGAGAAAAACAGAAAGCAGAAAAGAAACATTGAACAAACTGATGTATTAGATGAAAATGGTAGATGCTTATTTTCTTAAATTCTCACCTGCAAGTTTATTAAAATAATAAAATAAAATAAAATAAAATAAAATAAAATAAAATAAAATAAAATAAAATAAAATAAAATAAAATAAAATAAAAAGATTTACAGCCTTAAAAGAGATAAAGTTATAAAACTATATAAAAATAAAACGCAGGATTTTTTTTCATGTTTGCAACTCGGTTGATCTTGAAACTTACAAAAGTCACTTAAAGTTTCTGACTAACAAGACCGAACTATCTTCTATTTGAGAAGTTCCAGACTTCTCTATTCGTTTATATTCAAGTTTACAACATTTATACACAAAATATTTTGTCCCAGTTGCGTGAGAAGATCCAGAAAGCAATTTTAACATCTATAGAAATTAGACCTAAAACTTAAACTAGCTTAATGCAACTTGTCACTTAAAGTGAGTTCAGAGAAGTTGTTCTTGTAATATTCTGATTGCCGACATTAAAATATCTCATTCTAGCTGATTATAAAGTTCAAAAACAACCATTTAATTTCTACTAATGCAAGAACTAAGACTAAGACTAATGCAACTACTCACAAATGTAACTTACACTCAATTTAGAAAGGCTACACTGTCACATATTGTCATTATCACTTAAATTCAGTTTACAATGATCAACATTTAAATGGCAATATATCTTCTAGAAAGGTCAAACAAGTTCTGAAGAGTTAGTTTTATGTATTACACTACAAACAAAGACTAGCTAAACATAACTTAAAAAGTTAAAAAGAGACTTAAAAACTTGCTTAAATTCACCAAAATCTCATTCTGTATAATTACGAAACTCCAGAACAGCAATTCCACATCTACTAGAGTAAAAACTACCTCAGTGCAACTAGCCACAACCTTCAAAATGTCAAAGTCAGTTTAGCAGAAGTTATACTCTTGCTGACAAAATTGAAATGGAAAAATATCTCATTCTAGATTACTGTCAAATTGCAAAAGAGCAATTTCACATTCTACTCAAATATGAACTACAACTAGTTCAATGCAACTAGCCACATTCTTTAAAACGTCTCTAACAATCAGCTTAGAAAAGGTTATCGTCTGGTTGATGATGTTAAGATGCCAAAATACCTCATTCTTGGTAGAATTATGAGGTTGGAGAACAATAGTTCAATGCAGCTAGTCACACCCTTCAAAATGTCACTTAAAGTCAGTTTAGACAAGCTTATACTCTGGCTGACAAAATTAAAATGGAAAAATATCTAATTCTAGATGATTGTGAAATTGTAGAACAGCAAATTCACATCTACTGAAGTATGAACTGCAACTAGTTCAATGCAACTAGCCACATTCTTCAAAACAATCTCTAACAATCAGTTTAGAAAAGGTTATAGTCTGGTTGAAGACATTAAGACGCCAAAATACCTCATTCTAGCTTTAATTATGAGGTTGCAGAACAATAGTTCAGTGCTATTTAGGAAAAATAGCTTAGGAAAGCTGTATTCTGGTTAACAACGTTACAATGGGTAAAATATCTCATTTAAGATGATTATAAAATTCCTGGAAAAAAATACTAGAAAGTTAGTTTTATGTATTGTACTAAGAGTAGCTCATCGTACTGAAGTTAAAAATACACTTAAAAACTCACAAAATCTCATTCTACAAGTTCCAGAATAGCAATTCCACATCTACTAAAGAAAAACTACCTCAATGCAACTAGTCACAACCTTCAGAAATGTCACTTAAAGTCAGTTTAACAAAGGTTATACACTGGCTGACAAAATTAAAATCGAAAAAACATCTCATTCCAGCTGATTGCGAAATTGCAGAACGGCAATTTCAAATCTACGGAAGTATGAACTATGACTAGCTCAATGCAACTAGATACAATCAGTTTAGAAAAGGTTACAGTTTGGTTTAATGCCAAAATATTTAATTTTAGCTTTAATTATGAGGTTGCAGAACAGCAATTCCACATCTACTCAAGTAAGAACTACGACTAACTCAATGCAACTGAGTTACAATCACATCCTTCAAAATGTCACTTATATTCAGTTTAGACAAGCTTATACTTTGGTTGACAACATTTAAATAGAAAAATATCTTCTACTTGAGACTGAGTACATTTACTGTAGCAAAAAAATAATATCTAGCTCAGCACCTTCAAAAATATCACAAAGTCCATTCAGTTGCATTGCTCACATCCTTCAAAATGTCACTTAAACTCAGTTTAGAAAAGCTTATACTCTGGTTGATGACAGTAAAATAGCAAAAAAAAAGAAAAAAAAAAAGAGAGAGAGATCTAACAACACCTTCAAAAATGTCACATAAAGTCCATTCAAGTTGTCCTGCTCAATGCAACTGGTTGCTTTAGAGATGTTTTTCAGGTTATAAATTCTTGGTTGACTCGATCAAAACACCAAAATACAAACTGCAACTAGTCACATATTTCAAAATGTCACTTAAAAACAGTTTAGAAAAGGTTAAATTGTGGTTGTCAATGTTAAAACGGCAAAAAAACTTCCACCTGAGATTATCCAGAAGGGCAGTTGTTCATCTAGGAGAGCTATTTCAACACAACTCATTGCAACCTTTAAAAATGTTGTTTAAAGTCAATTCACAAAAGGTTATATTCTGGTAGACAATATTTATATGCAAAATGTCTCATTTTAGATAATCATAAAGTTCCAGAACAGCAATTTCATGTCTACGTCAAGGTTAGCTCAATGCAACTAGTCATATCCTTCAAACCACCATTTAAAATCAGTTTAGAAAAGACTATATTTTGGTTGAAAACATTGAAACACCAAAAAAATCTTCTACCTGAGATGCTCCAGAAGGCTAGTCGTTCATCTATATAGCAAAAAACAAAATCCAGCTAAACACAATTTTCAAAAACGCCACTTCAAATCAGTGAATTATATTCTAACAAACACAAAAACCTGTTTCCAGTTACCTGCTAACCTACTATAAGGTAGTTTAACGACAACTGAAGTAAGAACAATGGCATTAAATACTGTAGAGCAGCACGGCGAACATCCACGGCCATCGCAAACGTAAGAGCACGAATCCAGGACGCCGAACGCTTACCCCGCGGGCAGGAGTTCGCCCCCGGCTCCATGCTGATGGAGAGAGAGGGTGAGATGGGTCTGCCGAGGGTCCCTGGAGAGACGCGCTCAATGGGGGTTCGGACGCGCTCAACTATCACCGCTCTGATGATCAGCGCCTGTGACGGTGCCAATAAAACGGCACAGACATCAGTCCCTGAGCGCTTGATCCCTGATCTAAACCACTCACCCAGACACGGGGGAGGAGCAGAGAGAGAGAGAAAGAGAGAGAGTGAGAGAGAGAGAGGGGGATAAAGAGATATAAAGGTAGGAAAGTGATTGATGGAGGCGACAGAGAGAGAGAGAGAGAGAGACGGCATGCCACCACACTAAAGTAACGGTCAGTATGACTGAAAATGCATCCAAAATAATAATTTTACACTTTTTAACAGGCATATCTGGTACTGTGTTGGGTCGCCACTTGATGTCAAAACTATTACAATAAAAATAAATAAATAAATAAAATAAAATAAAAATGTTTTTAAAAATATAAAATAATGTGCATACTACTACTACTACTACTACTACTATTATTATTATTAATGTATTTAATTTATGTAATTAATTTTTTTTATCATTATATACAAGTTAAATATTTATATAAATAAATGATTTGTTGTCATTATTTCTAATTTATTCATTTAATATATTTATTTCATAATTAAATTGCAAGTTGCAAAATGCATAGAATTTCCATTATAAATTATAAATAAATATTTTATATTAAAATAAATAAATAAAAAAAATTACATTTATTTATACTTTTTTTTATTATTTTTACCTAGAAAGAAGTACATTATTTTATTTTTTGTAAATCAACGTTTTATCAACAAGATTTTATATAAAATAATATGTATACTACTACTACTACTACTACTATTATTAATATATTTCATTTACATAATTTATATAATTATATACAACTTAAATATTTATATATGACAGCAAATCATTTATTTCTAATTTATTTATTTAATATATTTAGTAATAAAACTGCAGATTGTAAAATGCATAGAATTTTCATTAGAAATCATAAATATATATGAATTAAACAGCTAAATATTTTATATTAAAATAAATTATTTTAAAAATAACATTTATTTATAATACATTTATTTATTAGTTTTATTTTGAATGAAATGTCCATTATTGTATTTTTGTAAATCAACAAGACATTTTTAACATCAACAAGATCTTATATAAAATAACGTGTATACTACTACTACTACTACTACTATTTTAATTAATATATTGTATTTATATAATTATATACAAGTTAAATATTTATATATGACAGCAAATTATTTATTTATTTATTTCTAATTTATTTATTTAATGTATTTATTTAGTAA
>JAHKKF010494269.1:0-13826 GCA_019740295.1 Labeo calbasu | reverse complement strand
GGAGCATAGTATTTTACAAGAAAGACTAATTCAGTGTGTTTGTAATTTCGCAATTTCTGTGTAAAAATTGTTCCAAAGTAAATCCTGCATCAGTATTATTTTTCAGTATAGGACTGCAAATCTTGTCTTTTTCTAAAATGCCAATTTTACGGTGTTTTAATTGCACTTTAGTTGCGTTCCCGGCTTGTCTTCATTTGCATGTGAGGCCTTGATCTTGTCCTTTTTGGAAATTAATTAGTAACTTTTTGTAATGTACATCACTTCTCTAAACATTGAGCTCTTTTGAGGAACATGTAGCTGCTAATTTGACGCAGTTTGTAAAGTTTTTGGCATCAGATGAAGGATATTCAGATTTTTTCTCTAAATTGTAAATAAAAGAGATTATTGGAGCATAGTATTTTACAAGAAAGACATATTCAGTGTGTTTGTAATTTTCAATTTCTGTGTAAAATTGTTCCAAAGTAAATCCTGCATCAGTATTATTTTTCAGTACAGGATTCCAAATCTTATCTTTTTCGTAAGATGCCAATTTTACGGTGTTTTAATTGCATTCTAGTTACATTCTAGGCTTGTCTTCATTTGCATATGAGGCCTTGATGTCACCCTCTTTGGAAATTAATTAGAAACTTTTTTAACGAAACACTTTCCTCTGAACAATGAGCTCTTTTGAGAAACTTGTATCTGCTAATTTGAAGAAGTTTATGGCATCAGATGAATTCATTAGATTTGTGTGCAGCATGTTTGGGAGCCCATTGACTTTAATATTATGGATGAAAAATGCACCACTAGAAAAAAAAGATATTCATGATAACATGTTTTTACTTGAACTCATTAGAATAATTTAATCAATTTCAGCTATATTTTATATACAGAAAGAGATTCAAACACTGTTTTAAAAAATGTGTCATAATGACTAATTTGATTATACTTCAAAGTTGAAAGCAACTAAACTTGATATTCTTAAACTTAAATTAGGTTAAGTTAAACTTAAACATAAGTCCAAGTCCAAAGTGCTATCTTTTGTATTCCACAGTAAAAAGAAAATTGAATAGTGTTGGATTGACACCAGGGTTATTAAATCATGAAAGAACATGCAGTTTCAGATTTATTTGAGTTTTAACTGTGGTCGGTCATTTTCTGTATCAGTCAGGCAGTCTTTTGCTGTCTAAGTAGGCGATTCTTGGCCAGAATAAGTTGCAATGTCTGCCAGATTTTTTTGTCGGTAGTCAATGTTTGGGATTCACAAGGCTAGACGTTTTGTTTTGTAATTGATGAACTCTGCAACTTCGAACACTGTTATTGAGTCAACATTGAAATGACATTTCCTGTAGAGCTGCTTTATGGCTGAATTTGAATTTGTTTCATAAATGAAATGTTTTGCAGCATTTACACTGGTATGTTTTCCTGTTGATTACTGTGAAGCTACTTTAAGACAATCTGTGTTGTGTAAAGTGCTATAGAAATATAGATGCATAATTATTAGGCACGTTGATATTTTGGTAATTTTTTTTTTTAGGCACATTTTACTAATTCCGATACTAATGCAATACTAGAATTTGCAAAGTTAAGGCATGACCATTGGACATCGAAATGCTCATTAGGAATTTTGTTTTTACCTTTGTAATGGCATTTTTCTAACTTTATTAAAAGTATGTCATCTTTTATGTGATTTTTTTTTATTATTATATATATTTTTAAGGTTTTTAAAATTAACTTATTATAATTAATTTATATATCAAATGAAATCAGTATTAACAAAATTAATTTGTACTAGAGGTGGCATAGAAGAACACAAAAGTGGTTTGTTGGTGTATTTTCATGTTTAATGAGGCCCAGAGATGGCATGAGTGTAATCAAATTCTTAAATTCATGTTGAGATTAACGTTTTAAATATAACATTTTGAATACAGAAATATTAAATGATTTAAATAACGAAAAAGATACTTAATAACGAAACTAAATCTGCAAGTAGGTGGCAGCAAGTCACTGATTTAAGTACTGAATCATATTCATTTGATTCGTTTGAACAGCTGATTCATTCAGGTATAAAGCAAGTGACTGTCTTTATGAATTGAAAATGGAATCATTGACTCACTAGATTCGTTCAAAAACGCACATTCATTCATAAACGAAACAACGCTGTGTTTGAATGGAGATGTCCAGCGGTGAAATCAGGTAATAGCGTTATAGTCAGACAACGTAAGTCACTTAATATTAACTTCTTGTTTATTTAACTGTTGTATTAAATCAATATCTCCTTTACAAACTCCTTTAAAAATCATTAAAAGCTGACACTCACCTTAGTTCATACATTATAATCAACGAAGCTCTCTACACTGCACAATCAATCTCTTATTTACACTGTCTACACTTTGTTTATAAAAGGATTGGTGAGATATGTCTGTGATACATTACTCAACATTGCAAAAACACACAGACACCTTTGAAGCTCCCCTCAGCGCAAACACAAATATGCTGATCGGGTCAGTCGCACATGGTGCTCCTAAATATTTATTCATAATTGCACGCATGCAATGCGACTGAAATGGTTGCACTGTAGAGCCCTGCATTTAGTCTCCAGCACCACCGTTTTCCAGAACTGCAACCTACCTGGAGGTAGTTCAGGTGTCAGGTGATAAGATGTCAGAATCTTAGAGACTTTGCTTGGGGGAAAAAAATCCTAAAAAATAACCTCCAATTAATAATAATAATGTCAGTAAGTTTTGGGAGTTCATCTCTGCAAGACTGACTTTTCAGGATAGGAGACAAAAATTAACTCCCAAAATTTACTGGCGGATTCTGGAAGATAAATTCTCGAAAAAGTGGTACAAGAGGATGTAATGCTGGTCGAGTCACCCTCAAATTATCTGTCTATAAAGGCTATAAAAAAAGTCTTCATGTATTTCACCACTTCAGCATGTTATTCTTATTAAGTGAGGGTCAATTTTTTGGATTTTTTACCCAAGCAAAATCTCTAAGAACCTGACACAATGCACTTCTGGAGACTCCAGGTAGGTTGCAGTTCTGGAAAATGGTGGCGCTGGAGACTAAATGTGATGGTTTCACACTTAATTCTTCACCTTAAAGGAGAAGTCTACTTCCAGAACAAAACTTTACAGATAATGTACTCATCCCTTTGTCATCCAAAATGTCTGTCTTTCTTCAGTCGTAAAGAAATTATGTTTTTGAGGAAAACATTTCAGCATTTTTCTCCATTATAATGGACTGATATGGTGCCCTATTTTGAACTTCCAAAATGCAGTTTAAATGCGGCTTCAAACGATCCCAAATGTGGTTGTAAACCACTTATCTAGCAAAATGATTGGTTATTTTCATAAAAATAACAGAATTTGTATACTTTTTAATGTCAAACGCTCGTCTTGTCTTACTCTGCCTAAACTCTGTTTTATTTCCCGGTTCATGACAGTTAGGGTATGTAGAAAAACTCTCATTTCATGTTCTCCCTCAACTTCAAACTCGCCCTATATCGCTGTTTTCCTTGTTTGTTAATGGTGTTTGACTTTCTTTGCATGTTCACTTTGCAAAGACTGTGTCGATACTTCTGCAGCGATGATTTTAAAATGATTTTTGAAGTTGAGGAAGAAAATACGACATACCCTAACTGTCTTAAGCCAGAATACACAGAGTTCAGGCAGAGCAAGACAAGATGAGCGTTTGACATTAAAAAGTATTTAAATTGTATTATTTTTATGAAAATAACCGATCGTTTTGCTAGATAAGACCCTTCTTTCTCGGCTGGGTTCATTTACAACCGCATTTGGGTTTGAAGTCGCATTTAAACTGCATTTTGGAAGTTCAAAATCGGGGGAACCATATCAGTCCATTATATGGAGAAAAATCCTGACATGTTTTCCTTAAAAAACATAATTTCTTTACGACTGAAGAAAGAAAGACAACATCTTGGATGACAAGGGAGTAGGGCTGTCAACAATTAATCGCGATTAATCGCATACAAAATAAAAGTTTGAGTTTGCCTAATATATGTGTGTAATTATTATGTATATATAAATACAAGCACATTCATGTATATATTTAAGAAATATTTACAAGCATATGTATTTATTATAATTTGTATATAATTTATATTATATATAACTAAAATCATTTTGTATATTAATAACATATTTCTCATATATATACACATTAATTTGTTTGTATTTATATATACATAATAATTGCACACAGTACACACACATATATTAGGCAGACTTAAACTTTTATTTTGTATGCGATTAATCGCGATTAATCGTTGACAGCCCTACAAGGGAGTGAGTACATGATATGAGTACGTGACTTCTCCTTTAATTCTTCCACAGTTAACGTGTCTTTTCTTCTTAACCTGTTTTTTCTAACCATGCTGACACAATGAGCATTTCGCTGTCCAATGGTCATGCCTTAACTTTGCAAATTCTAGCATTGCATTGGTATTGCATCTTTCTCATGGGCATTTAATCATTTTTGACTTTTCTGTCCGAGTTAAATCTGTTTTTGGGCTCATTTTATCTTTAAAAGAAAGCGTGCCTAACAATTATGCACACCTGAATATAAGGAGTTTTTCACTTACCGCCTTCATGGACAATTATATATCACTTATAAATGATTAAATACAAAATTAATAGTAGTTATTAAGATTGATGTGGCTTGGAAATAGTAAAACGTGCTTGGGAAAAAAAACACGACCAGAATATCAACATGCCTAATAATTATGCAGGCACTGTAAATGTGACTTGACTTCACTAGATGAGACACAAAACTCCTCAGCCTTGAACATCAGCCGCGGTCAGCAGGGCTCCACACACATCTGTGCTGATGGAAACAGCTGGACATCTACAGGTTTACAGCTGCCATCTGTCATGACAAACGCGGGACACTGTCAGTTTAGAGACTGACATCGAGGCAGGTAGAAGACAATGTTAGGGCTTCTTGCAGAGTCTTCTAGAAAGTTTTAAAAGTTTGAGGTCAGTAAGATTTTTTTTTTTTTTTTTTTACATTTTTGAAAGAAGACGTTTTTTCTCACAAAGGCAGCATTTATTTGATAAAAATTACAGTAAAATCAGTAAAATTGTGAAATATTATTACAACTTTTCTATTTGAATATACTTTAAAATGTAATTTATTTCTGTGATCAAATGCTGAATTTTCAGCATCATTACTCCAGTCTTAAGTGTCACATGATCCTTCAGTGCTGATTTGCACAAGAAGCATTTCTAATTACTTCATATTTTTGTAGAAACCATGATACATTTTATTTTTCAGGATTCTTTGATGAATAGAAAGTTCAAAAGGACAGCATTTATGTGAAACAGAAATCTTTTGCAACATTATAAATGGCTTTACTGTCACTTTTGATCAATTTAATGCATCCCTGCTGAGTAAAGGTATTAATTTTTTTGAAAAATGGAAACTTTTGAAACTTTTAAACTGTGCAAGCTTTCTGTTTGCTAATATATATGTATTTTATTTAATAATTTGAACATTATTTTATAGGTTTATTAAACTGTTTACCTATGATTGTTTGCTACTTCACACTATGTAGCTGATTTCAGATTTTAATCCTTGTGTGATTATTTAGCACAAACTTTTATCTGGTCTTTAAATGCTTTTAAATCAAAATTTGTCTGTTAAACTTATTTTTATTTTTATGTTTTATTTTATATTTTATTGTTTTTATTTGTTTTTTATTCATTTATTTTATTTAAGTTCAGTTGGAGCCATTTTTAAGCAACATTTTCAAAATTATGTTTTTTTATGAAGAAATTAGTCCTAAAAGAATTTGTTATAAGATGAATATTTTTGTTTGTAATTCAGTTTTTAATTGTTAAATATAAATAAAAATATAGTAAATTTGTCAAATCTGTAAACAACAACATTTTATACTAAAAATATATGTTTTGTTATGTTAGTTATTTTTATTGCATAAAGTAAGTCAGTTAACAACCAGTTAACATTTATTTTATGGTAGCATTTTTTCTTTTTATGACTTTTTTTGGGGGGTTTAATTTTTTTTTTTTTAGTTTTTTACTTTACACTATGTAGTTGATTTCAGATTTTAATCCTTGTGTGATTATTTGGGACAAACTTTTATATGGTCTTTTAATGCTTTTAAATCAAAATTTGTCTGTTAAACTTATTTTTATTTCTATGTTTTATTTAATATTTGATTTTTTTCAATTTGTTTTTATTGATTTATTTCAACAGTTTCAAAATGTTATTATGAAGAAATTAGTCCTAAAAAAATTGTTATAAGATGAATATTTTTTTGTAATTCAGTTTTTAATTGTTAAATATAAATAAAAATATAGTAAATTGGTCAAATTTGTAAAACAACAACAACATTTTATACTAAAATTGTATGTTTTGTTATGTTAGTTATTTTGTATTGCATAAGGTAAGTCAATTAACAGCCAGTTAACATTTATTTTATGGTAGCATTTTTTCTTTTATTTTTATGACTTTATTTTTATTATTTTTTGTTTAATTTTTAATTTTTTACTTCACACTATGTAGTTGATTTCAGATTTGAATCCTTGTGTGATTATTTGGCACAAACTTTTATCTAGTCTTTTAATGCTTTTACATCAAAAATTGTAATACAGTGCTTAATTCTGAGCTGGTTGGTTTAGTTATAGGTTTTAAATTCATTGAAATCCCTATAGAAAAACATAATGGAAAAAAGCTTCCAAAATCCATATAGTGCTAGAAATGACAGTGCAAACGATTGGCTGATGGAGTCCCTTCTACCTGTCAATCACTCAAGGCAGCCAGTAGACTTAGAGCAGAGGAGGGGTTATGTGAGTATGATGTAATCCAGCACAATTCTCTTATTTGAATATGATTAGCATAATCACAGAGTAGGACAAGTACAGTAACCCAGTGAGGAGAGATTCTCCAACACTATACCATGTGTTTCCTGTGGAGACGAACATGTATGTGCCATCTGTTCACACGTGTGTGTGTGTGTGTGTGTCGAGGTATCAGAGCTAGATTCCTCACAAACCAAAAATGCTCATAGGATTTTGATTTAGTACGCGGTTAAATCATGGAAATGATAGTGGGAGTGTAAAGCTGAGGGGGGAAATGCGTTTTAGGAGATGGATTTCAGATGATATCACCACGGGACATTTTTCAGACGGCGTGGCGCGGCGGGGGATTTTTATCATTTGATGCCGTTGGATACTCCACTTGATTTAGTGCAAATACTTCACATAATGTAACGGACTGAGAAAGACCTTTCGCTGATAACAGCATCTGTCTCTTATACATGAGCAGCGGGGCAGCTTTTAGGACATTTGTATTTTAAAAAGCCATATTTTACACGCCTGCAGCATTTTATTTTCTCCCCCTGAAGCAAATTTATCATGCCTGTGTCAGTCGAGGTTTTTTTGCACCAGAATTTTTTTTTTCATGATCATTTTCCATTTTATCTCTGAGCTTTAGAACTGAACAGGATTTTGCTACTGCACCTTCTATATGCAAATGAGCTCTGTTGTGATTGGCTAATCTCTTTGCATGTGGAATTAGATTTGTATTTACTTGCAGTTTGTGCAAATATGCACTGTAAAAAATGACTTTCGAAGGTGTAAATAAAACACAAGATAACTGAAGTACATTTTACTTGAAAATGCTAATAGTCAATACTTCAAATGTTCACTTTTATGTAATGTCCAACTTTTATACAATGTGTTACTAGCTGTTACTAACTTTTTTCAGTGTAGGTGGTGGCGTAGTTGGTGTAGTTTTGTGTTTGTAGATTACAAAAAATTTCCACAGTTAAACAAAAAGCAATTCATATACTTCTTTTACTTCTTTCATATTCATTTTTACAGTATTGTACACTAAAATTATAATTTGCACTGCATGTGGTAGGTTTAAGGTTTTATTTTATGGTAGCAAGTTCAAAGTTTTATTTTATGGTAGCGTTTTTACATTCCTTATCTGTTTTTTATTTTATTGTATTTTTTTATTTTATTTTATTTTATTTTATTTTATTTTATTTTATTTTATTTTATTTTATTTCAGTTAGTGCCTTTTTTTAGTAACAGTTTCAGAATGTTCTGTTATGAAGAAATATGTTTCATTTTTATTTTACTGCCACTTTGTTTTATTCATTTTTGTTTAATTTAATTTTTTTGTTTTATTTTATTTGGTGCCATATTTCAATAAAGGTAACTAATTAACATTTATTTTATGGTAGCTTTGTTTACGTTCCTCATCTGTTAAACTTATTTTTATGTTTTATTTATTATTTGATTTTTTTAAAATTTGATTTTTATTTATTTATTTTAGTTCAGCCATTTTTCAGTAACAGTTTCGGAATGTTGTTATGAAGAAATTAGTCTTAAAAGAGTTTGTTATAAGATTAATATTTTAGTTGTAATTAATTTTTTTATTGTTAAATATAAATAAAAAATAGTATAAAAATAGTAAAATAAATAGTAAAAATTATATGTTTTGTTATGTTAATTATTTTTATTGCATACGGCAAGTTTATTTATTTTATTATTATTATTATTATTTTAAGTTTTATTTTATTTTATTTGGTGCAATTAAAAAAAAAAAAAAAAGGTAACCAATCAGCATTTATTTTATGGTAGCATTTTTTACATTCCTTGTCTGTTAAACTTTTTATTTTATTTTATTTTATTTTATTTTATTTTATTTTATTTTATTTTATTTTATTTTATTTTATTCTATTTTATTTTATTTCAGTTGGTGCCATTTTTCAGAAACAGTATAAAATATTTAATGCTAACATTATATGTTTTATGTTAATTTTTTATTGAATACGGTAATTCAATTAACAACCAATTAACATTTATTTTATGGTAGCATTTTTTCTTTTTATGTCAATTTTTTATTAATTTATTTTGTTTAATTAAATTTTTTTTGTTTAATTTTATTTTATTTGGTGCCATATTTTAATAAAGGTAACCAATTAACATTTAGTTTATGGTAGTATTTTTACATTCATTATCTGTTAAATTATTTATTTATTTAATTTATGTTGTTGCCATTTTTCAGTAACAGTTTCAGAATGTGCTGTCCTGAAGAAATTAGTCATGGAAGAATTTGTTATGAGATGAATGTTTTTGTTGTAATTATTTTTTTTTTAATTGTTAAATATAAAGAAAAAAAAATATTGTAATGGCAAAAAAAAGTAAACTTTTTTAAAATTTATTTTTGTTGAATTTTATTTATTTTATTTTATTTTATTTGGTGCTATATTTCAATAAAGGAAAACCGTTAGCATTTATTTTATGGTAGTATTTTTACTTCCCTTATCTGTTAAACTTATTTTTATTTTTATATTTTATTTATTTATTTATTTTATTTCAGTTGGTGCCATTTTTCAGAAACAGTATAAAATATTGTATGCTAAGATTATATGTTTTATGTAATTTTTTATTGCTACGGTAATTTTATTTTATTTTATTTGGTGCCACATTTCAGTATCAGTCACAGAACTGAGTCAAGGAGAAGATAACAATACAGTTTGTGTCACTATACTAGACGTTTCATGTTTCAACAGCATTCAACATATGAGTCAGTCATAACAGGACTAGTTTACAGGACTAAAAATAAATAATCTGTCATCATTTACTCACTCTCATGTCATTCAAAACCTTCTGTAGAACACAAAGGGAGATATTTACACAAATGTGAATGTTTTTTTTATAAAATGAGTAAAATTTTGATCTGTTCCTCATCAGTGCTCATCATATGACATTAAACAGATGCATATAGTCATAGTTCCTTATTTTAGGTGCTGCTTAGAGCAGCGTGAACATTCTTCAAAACATCTCATTTTGTGCTCCACAGACAAAAATCAGTCGTGAGAGTCAGTGCAAGAGAGAATTGTAATTTTTAGGTGAACTATCTCTTTAAGGCCAGAGGAGTGAATGAAGACCTACACATTCCTTCACCTATCGCAACAATTCAGTCCAGACGGCTGAAGCGCAGCCAGAGAGAAGGAGAGAGAAATGGTGCTGATAGCATCTCTGTAATTACAGAGAAACACACTACAACACATTCATGTCAACACTCACTCAGGTAACACAACTGTTACCTCGCTCTTCTACAAACGCACACACACTCTCTGAAATCTGACGTATTCCTGCTCGGGTTATAAAGGGCAGCTCAGCGTTTGACGTTCAGATGTTCGATTTTCTGCTGTAATATTTATCCACATTCGATGTGAGCGAGTGCAGCGCTTTGAGGTGGAGGTGTGTGTGTGTGTGGTTTATAAATTAGACCGTGTTTAGCCGTCCGTTCCCTTAAGAAATCGCTAATGAGATCTCTATCGTCTCTCCTAGAAAGCTGAGAATAAATAGAGACTCTTCACCTTTTCTGTTTTTTTTTTTTTTAAGTAAGACTCATTTTTGACTCTAGATATCTTAAGGGTCCTAAACTGCTTGTAGTTGTGAAGATAACAGATTATGCAATCAGATCGTAATATGAGCTCCAACATTTCCCATGAATTTCTTGCGAAACTAAATGACTGTGGTAATTACATACATTTTTCAGACTCAAATTACAATTAAATGTGTGTCTTTTTAGTTCTCTTAAGGAAATTTAGAATGTAACATGCCCATTTTCCACAAGTTGATATGATTCTTTAGGGTCTTAATGAAAAGTCTATAATATAGTTTGGTTAAAAATTCTCAATGGTAGTGTAAAACAACACCCTTTTTACCTTGTCAAAATCTGCTCTGCAAAAATCATCCCGTTCTGGTCGTGGCTGCTTTAAATGCAAATGAGCTCTGCTCGCCCCGCCCCTCTCTTCTCTCTGTGGAGTGACGAGCCTATTTACTTTAGTGGCATTTAGGCGCGTTTAGCTGCTAAACTTGCTAACTAGCACTTTATTAGGAAAGACGATTGCAAAGATTCATTAAAAAACCCCTTATACTCACTTCTGCTGTAAGTGAAGCTGGATCACGAATGATTTGCGTGAACATAGACGGATATCTGTAGATCGGGAGGTGCATTCCCTTCACAAACAAACATAATCCACTGCATCTTCAGCGGCTCAGATGTCGGGAGTAAATGACGACCGCTATGTTCATTATTACATTTCAATTTAAATTTTTTACTGCATTATAAGCTATTTTTTGTTGTTTAATATAATATTTCACTGTATATGTTATCTGAACTTAAAGGTAACACTTAATATTTTTGGAATGGTCCAATATTTTTATTGAATATTAAAGGACATTCTATTACATTAAAACTATTTTTTAAATTCATTTTTAAATATTAGTTTAATCAGATGTATTAATGGGTCATTTCATGCATTAAAAATTATCTCTGTTTAATGCTCCTTTACAGGAAAATCTATTTTACACCAGTTTTCTATTTAATTTCTTCTTGGTAAACATATATTTTCATATTATATGGTAAATCAACCTAAAGTAAATTAACATTTATTTTATTTTATTCTGTTTTATTGGGTGAACTATATTGTGTGTGTTTTTTTTTTTTTGAGCTAAAGGACATTATATTACCTAAAAATGGTAAGTTATTAGTTAAAATATTCTATTTTAAATATTAGTTTAATCAGATGTTTAGTTGTGAATAATTGCATGCTTTGAAAATGATCTCTGTTCAATGATCTTTACAGGAAAATCAATTTTACACCAGTATTATATTTGTTAAATATAAATTTTCGCTATATACGGTAATCAACCTAAAGTAAATAAACATTTTATTTTAGTTTAGTTTAGTTTTAAATTTTTAGTTTAATTTAATTTTAATTTCATTTTTTAAATTTTTAATGTAATTAAATTTAAATACATTTTTTATTTTATTTTATCTAATTTTAATTTATTTTTTAAATTTGTTACTATAAATTAATTTTTACATTTTTTTTTTTAGAATTTAAATGTTTATTTTATTGTAATATTTTTTAACATTTTGTTTTTATTTTATTTCATATTTTTTATTTATTTTATTTGTATTTTGTATTTTATTTCAAATTTCATTTTTTTTTATTTTATTTAATTATTTAACTTTTATATTTTATTTTATTATGAGCACCCTATGAAGGTTCTGAAGGCCATTATGTGTCCTCAACAAACAGAGATCATTAGTTTAATCAAATGTTTCGTTGTGAGTCATTTCATGCTTTGAAAATTATCTCTGTTCAATGATCTTTGGCAGGAAGTGAAGGCTGGTGTTCTCTTTATGAACGGATACTGATTGTGTGTTTATGTCAACAGTGTGTGTGTGTGTGTGTGTGTGCCATCTGTTCGTGTCTGCTACTCTCACTGTGAGACTAATTACAAGACTTTACACGTACCTACAACAAGCAGGACCAGAACCTGATGAAACCTTTCTGAGGTGCCTCAGTCCTCTCACACACTCATCTGACACTTTCACAGCTTCATTTATGTGTCGATATGAGTGTGTGCGGTCGTTCTTTGTACATTTTATGTGTGTGAGATTAATTACCTGGTTTACACCTCTCCATCCGCCAGTTCTCCATCAGAGAAAGCGAGACAGACGCTGTAAGAGACAGTCAATATTGTCTCGGCAAACTTGAGTAAATCCATACAGCTGTAGTCTGACACAATGGCAGTATTTCACAGTGTAACACGTCGCTTTGTGCAAACAAAAGAAATCTGCTCTAGAAATGTTTAAATAAATAAATTAAATTGCTTAATATATTGTTATACTTTTCAAGTTAGTCTCTCTCTACACTGAAAAAAATGGTGTAGGATTTACATTAAAGCGATTTTTGAAAATCGCTTGTAAGTTTTACAAAAGGTTACAAAGTGGCATTGAATTAAATGTGAAAAGACTGAAATAAAATGGTATCTTTATTTACAACTTCGAAAAATCATTTTTTAGAGTGTAATATAAAGTTGGCTTGAAAAGGTTTATGAATCATCCTAAAAACATGTTAGCATCATGCTAGCAATGATAAAAACATTATAGCAACATGTTAATCATGCTAAAAACATGTTAAAAACATGCTTATTGTGTTAAAAACCTGATGCTAGCTACATGGCAATCTCGTTAGAAACATGTTAGTGACATGCTAACAACATGCTAATTATGCTAAAACCATGTTAGCAACAAGTTAGGGTTAGGTTATGTTTACTACATGTTAACAAATGTATGCTAGCAACATGTTAATCATGTTAAAAACAATGTCACCAACATGCTAAGAACATGTTAGCGAAATTCTAACAACATGCTAATCATGTTAAAACATGCTAGCAACATGTAAATTATCCTAGCAACATGTTAACAAGCTAATCATGCTAAAACATGCTAACAACATGGTAATCTTACTAGAAACATGTTACAACATGCTAACAACAAGGTAATCTTACTAGAAACATGTTACAACATGCTAACAACATGCTGGTGTTAATTATGCCAGCAATATTAACAAACTAATCATGTTAACAATATTGTAGCAACATACTAATGCCATGCTAGACACATGGTAGTAACATGCTAACAACATGCTAATCATGTTAACAATATGCTAACAACATGTCAGAAGCATGCTAGCAAACATGTTAATTATGATTACAACGTGCTAGCTACATGCTAATTTTTAAAGAATTGTGTTATTAACATGCTAATCATGTTAAAACACACTATGTTAATTATGTTAGAAACATGTTAACAAAATGCTAACAGCATGCTAATCATACTAAAGACATGCTACCAACATCTTAATTAGGTTAAAAACATGGTAGCAACAGGCTAATCGTGGTAACAACATGCTAATCATGTTGAAAACATGCTAACAACATGTTAATCATGCAGGCTATCAAACATGCTAATCATGTTAA
>JAHKKF010494267.1:0-16605 GCA_019740295.1 Labeo calbasu | reverse complement strand
TCATTATAGGGTAGATTTGTACATACACTGCCAACACACATTAATGTTCAAACAGCATGAAAAAGTGAACTTAGCATCTGATCACCCCTTTAAGACCATAAATAATCATGTCAACTTGTGGAAAATGGGCATCCGATGACCCCTTTAAAACTGCTGCTAAACAATAATTTAAGGAAATTACACTCGTATTTAACTGCGGTTGTCACTCCAAAAGCTTTACTAAGTGACCATAGTTCATTTCAGTTCTCTGAAACAAGCATCCCCTGTGCCAAATTCCCAAAAGGCCATTACCTTCAAAAGAGTCAAACAGCAGCCCTACGGCTGTAGTCAAAAAAGATTTTTAACACTACTTTTGGGCCAACTGCTTCATGTAATTGAGAGATGACTGATTCGGACAGGAATTAAATTACCACACAACCCTGCTGTTGTTTCAAAAACATTAGGTAGTTCGGCCAGGAATTGGTGGGAGGAAAAACATTTCTGATTCAGATGGCAATAAAATCACTAGCTAGACACTGTAAGTACTGCAGTTACATGTGAAACAATTACTATTTGGGTTTACTTTAAATCACATCCAAATCTACCACATCTGTTTTGTTTTGTGTGCGCATTTATATCTCGCAATTCTGAGAAAAAAGGTGTTTTAAAGTCAGACTGTTTTAAAAGACATACGTTTTTTTTCACCTTCTTTTTACTCACAACTTTTTTTCTCACAAATGCCAGTTTTTTGGGGTTTTTTTGCAATTGCGAAGTTAATTCATATCAGAATTGCAACTTTATTTCTTAGAATTGCAAGTTTATATCTTGATTTCTCGCAATTGTGAGTTTATATCACACAATTCTGAAAAAAAGATCAGAATTTCGAGATATAAACTCGCAATTCTGAGAAATAAACTTGCAATTCAGACTTTTTCCTCACAAATGCGAAATTGTATCTCGAAATTCCCGAGTTTTTTTTCTTGCAATTGTGAGTTTATATCTCGCAATTCTGACTTTTCTTTTCCTCAATTCTGACTTTTTTCCTCAGAATTGTGAGATATAAACTTGCTATTCTGAGAAAAAAAGTCACAATAAACTCGCAATTCTGAGTTTTTTTTATAGAATTGTGTGATATAAAGGTGTTTTAAAGTCAGTCTGTTTTAAAAGACATGTTTTTTTTACCTTCTTTTTACTCAACTTTTTTTTCTCACAAATGCCAGTTTTATTTTGGTTTTTTTCCAACTGCGAAGTTAATTCATATCAGAATTGCAACTTTATTTCTTAGAATTGCGAGTTTATATCTTGATTTCTCGCAATTGTGAGGTTATATCACACAATTCTGAAAAAAAAGGTCAGAACTGTTTTAAAGTCAGAATTTCGAGATATAAACTCGCAATTCTGAGAAATAAACTTGCAATTCAGACTTTTTCCTCACAAATGTGAATCTGTATCCCGAAATTCCCGAGTTTTTTTTCTTGCAATTGTGACTTTATATCTCGCAAATCTGACTTTTCTTTTCCTCAATTCTGACTTTTTTCCTCACAATTGTGAGAATATGAGAAAACTCGCAATTCTGAGGTTTTTTTTTTGTTTATTTGTTTGTATTTTGAAATTCTGTTTTTTCTTGCAATTGCAAGTTTACATCTCACAATTCTGACTTTTTTCTCAGAATTGTGAGATATAAACTTGCTATTCTGAGAAAGAAAATCATAACTGAGAGTTTGTATCTCTTAATTCTTAATTTATTTATCAGAATTGCGACTATTTTGCATAATTTACATTTTACAATTCTTACTTTATAATTTGCAATTGCTAGTTTGTATCACGCAATTCTGAGAAAAAAGATGAGAAGGTAAAAAAAAATAGTCAGAATTGTGATTTAAAAAAGCCACGATTACCTTTTTTATTTGTTTACTCAGTGGCAGAAACAGGCTTTCACAGAATCCAGAGCACTAGGCCTTATGTTAATGCCATCATCTGAACAACAACTCTAATCTTACTAAAAAAAAAAAAAACTAGGGCTCATCTGAATCAGTACATAAAATCTCAAAAATTAATAAGTGCAAATCAAATATCATTTGGAAAATGATTCCTGCTTATGTTTCTGATACACACACCTCTCCTGACGATAAATGTCTTCATATATTAGCTCATTACATTCATGTTCAAGCTCCATTACACATAACACACTACACATAATTACATATGAACAATTTTTCCACTTTAGCTGAGAGAAATATGTCTATTACAGCACTTCCATTACTATGAGCGTCTGCTCATCAACTCAATCTGCTGGAATAATTAGAAATGATCCAGGTATCATTTTGATTTACAGCGACAGAAAGTGGGAGAGAGAAAGAGAAAAGGCAGAAAATGAGGGAAATCAGCATCGTGGGTTGTGTACACATGGATTTATGTAGCGTCTGCAGGAACAGGTGGAGAGAGTGTTTTGAGCCCTGTGGTGAACTGCGCTGCATTGTTTTATTGGGTAGGGAAATTAAAATCTGTGACTGGAAAACTTTAAGACTGCTGAAAAGTTTGGATATCTGACCTTATCGTTTCAGAAGGAGCACGAAAACGAAAATTCTCTGAAAACATTGAGAATGCATATTGACCTTAGTAGAAAAATGGTAAACAAAACATGACACAGGCTCGGTTCAACAGAGTTCGAGCCCTTTGTATCCGGGATTTGCAGTATGGGTGTTGGAACGGTGCCTACTGTATTGCTTTGGCAGCACCTCATTAACACATCAGCAAACATACATTCACACATATGCCTTACTGTACAACACTATCTCAAAAACACGGAGGAAGGTAGTCCTCATTAACTCTAACCCTCAGATGGGTAGCAATTTTCAACTAGGAGTCAAAGGTGATTGAGTCTAAAAATAAATTATGCCTTCAGAAATCTCCAAGACACAAGGACAGCACGTCTCATGTTCATCCAGGTTGTTTTCAATCTATCAGCTATGTAAATTATTGATTAAAATGCTTTCCACTCTCTGCTGTGAGAGTAAATTTCAGAGAATGAATACATCAAAAATATTTGAAAATATAAATTGAAGCCCAGCACAAACTGACCACACCGATCAGGTCCCATCAGTTTCATAAACTTCAATTTGCTCAAGAAGCGAGTCCTCTAAACATGCAGAGGTTACAGACAAAGTGAAACAGAAAAAAAAGGATGCAAATGCAAATGCAAACTTTAACCAGATTTTTTCTAATTTGCAATTCAGAAACATGTCAGCTAACCTGAAAGTGCCAAATGAACCCTCAGCTATTAAGACTTGAATGGTTTAATATAATGAAAATTATGTCTCATGCCATCCATTATACATATTTTTTGGACTATGTGGGGCACCATTATTTTAATGATGTGAAATGGTTGCCCTCGGTGAGCTACTAGCGCTACCTTTTGCTATTTTTAACGTAACGTCACGTAACGTAACGTAACGTAACAGAAGATAAAATACTGATACAATGCCACATTGTGTGGCTTTTGGTTGTAATTTTCAGCTGAAGGACAACAAAAGAAACAATGTAAGTCTTCACTGCTTTCCTAGTGATAAGAAGAGGAGAAAAGAATAGGAAGATGTCAGTGGACGGATAAAAAGACCCACATCTTTGCTCTCTCTACTTTAGCCCTGATACCTTTGAGGCTTTTAGCGGACCACAGCTACTGAAAGAGCGTACAAACGGTGCACTCTAAAAACAAAGGGTTGAAACAACCCAATTTGGGTTATTTGGCAACACAGTGCTGGGTAAATATTGGACAGAACGCATGCTGGGTTATTTTGACTCAGCTGGTTTGGTTAAATGTTTTTACCAAACATACTGGGTTATTTTATTTAAGTCAACTATTGTTTAAAAATAATTATATTGCTGGCTTAAAATGGACTGGAACTTATAAAAACACAGAATTACTAAAGGCAACAGCAATAATTAAAAAATAAACTTTTATTATTAAGCAAGAACACATGGCCAAAATACAAGACAAACTAAATGTATTTGGGTGAATACAGCATAGTTTTTACCAGAAAAGCGCAAATTCTCATGCCGGTGAGTCTCCGAAATCTGAGCCGGTAAAGGGCTGTTGTTCTCCGAGGTAAGTGCAAACTTCAGACCACGGACTCACATTTCAGTCGTAGCTGAACAATGCTGTGACTGACTGCAAAACCTGCCTATAAACAAACAGCGCTGACATTAGAGAACATATTTTAACATCAAATTAAATTAAACTCAGTACTATAATGAATAAAATCCATTTATTTTATGCAAGGCAAAAGGTGTTTCCATCATGCAAAGTTACCGCTGCTGGCACAGCTGACTGATATCTCGTCCTTATGTTGCGTTACGTAAAATAATACAATTTACAGCACAGCAAAGACATTATAATTGAAATAAAATGTATACAAACCTTCATTTCGTGCACCAAATTGGCGGTTCCTGTAGAGGACTCAAAAAGCCCACGCTCTGACTGTAACTCAGCAGTTGGGTTGTTTCGTCAGAGACAGGCTCAACCCAGCAGTTAGTAGAAAAAACTAACCCAGCATTAAAAATGACCCAGCATTAAAAATGAATTCAGCATTTGGGTTAAAAAAATAACCCAGCATTTTTTTTAGAGTAAAGAGACAAGAAACGCCACAAAAAAATGCTGGGTTATTTTTTTTTTTACCAAAATGCTGGGTTCAGCCCATTGGGTCATTTTATTGAGTTATTTTTAATATTTTTTTTACCTAGGTGCTGGGTAGTTTTTCTGTAACTAAATTAGTTTTGAGTTACAGTCAGGCAGAGTAATTCTGCATGTTTTTTTATAAGTTCCAGTCCATTTTTAGCCCATAATTTAATAATTTTTAAACAATGGTTGACTTAAATATAACCCAGCAAGTTTAACCCAACCAGCTGGGTCAAAATAACCCAGCATGTCTTCTGTCCAATGTTTACCTAGCGCTGGGTTGCCAGATAACCCAAACTGGGTTGTTTTTAACCCAGCATTTTTTTTTTTAGAGTGTAGCACCAGTAGCCCATAGAGTGCAACCATTTGACGTCATCAAAATAATGGCGCCACCCATTGTCCAAAATATGTATAAAACTATGTGGATTTTTTAAATAATGTAACTTTCATGGGTTTTCTACTACATATTTCAGTAAGAGACATTATTTACGTTATATTAAGCCATACAAGTCTTAATACCTGGGGTTCCCTTTAATGTTTTTCAAAGAAGTCTCTCGTGCTCATCCAGGATGGATTTTTTGATAAAAAAATAAAGTGAAACAGTAACATTGTGAAATATTACTACAGTTTAAAACTTTAAAATGTTATTTCTGTGATGCAAAGACAAATTTTCAGCAGCCATTATTTAAGTCTTCATTGTCACATGATCCTTCGGAAATCATTCTAATATGCTGATTTAGTGCTCAAGAAATATTTCTTATTATTAACAATGTTGAAAATAAGTTGTGGATACATTTATTGCACCTACATTTTGAGTGTAATTTCATCCAAAAATGCATCTGAGATACTTCTTTCAAACAAACATCAGCATGTGAATGTTTGAAAGACTTGCAATCCACACATGAATAGCATAGCACACAAATTTATATTCATTCTACAGAGACACATGTGTGTGTCCAGGTGAAAATGGAATGATAGCAATCCGATCAATCAATACACATAAAGTGACTAAGTATAAATATGCTCTTTTTTGTAGTTTACAGAGCCTAGGGCTGTCATAAAGACAGATGCAGTTTCTCAAGATGCCTATTTCAATGATATTCGTCATGTAAGGACATTTTATGTGTGCAATTCCAATGAAAATCAAACATAAATAAAAATAAAACATAAAAACGACCCTCCATCTACTAAATTTCTCAGGAAGATTGCATCAGAAATTGTTCCAAAAATATAAATTGGTGCTTATGAAGCACAACTCAAAACCGACCACAGCGATCTGGTCTCATCAACTCCGTACACTTCAATTTAGTCAAGAAGCGAGTCCGCTAAACACTTTATTATGCGCAGAGGTTACAGGGAAGGTGAAAAGAAATGTGTTTTTGTCTTTCCCTCCGTAGTTAATAGGAGTAATATGTGCTGAATCACTGATCAGACTCTCTAACCTCTTGCTCGCAGATCACATTGACATTCTTATAAAACGCTTTCTCAACCTGCTCTTTCTCACACGCACTTTTATCTACCTCTGTAAAATGCGTGCCGTAGGTATTTCCCTCAACCGAATACAATTATCCAAACTAGGTTTTGTACGAGTCCCTAAAAAGCGGTGCTCGTCACGGATAATTTACACTGTGGGTATTTTCTTCATTAATCTTGGCCAATTTTATTAATGGGAATGAAAAGCAAAATAATGGAAATATAATTGGCTAAATTGACAAAGAAGCATGGGGCACCTGCAGAGAGGGGAATGGGGAGCCACTGGCGCGTTTCAAGCAGCCTTGACTTCCAGTGTTCGACAAGCCATTGACTTTGCACAGTTTTACAATGCTAATAAAACTGTCAAAAGCACTTTCGCCCCTCCTCTCTCTGTGTGAAGGCATATGACGAAAGGGCCGGCAACAGGACTGCGAGCCAGAACAAGATACGTGGTCCCTTAACCAGATCCCACGCAGTGAACTCTGATAGCTGAGGGTGGCTTCACACGATTTGGTGTGATTGTGATCTACGACCACGCGAATGAAAAACCGCAAGTCAATATCGCAGCTGGGCGGTGCTGGGATGAAACAAATTACGGGGCTTAGCTTTCCGCGGATTCTGGAAGCGAATAAATGTGGGGGAAATAGAGACCCGGACCTTGGTGTTGGGCTATAAAAGTGGGAGAAGAAGTGAGGAATGATCCAGCCAGCGCTGGCAATAAACGCACTCTTTGCTTCTTTCTGAAGACAATCAGAAGGCCGAATGGTTTCTCCTGAGGTACCCTGCAATTTGCAGCGTGCAGATTCGGGGATTAACGTGTGATTTGACACCCGTGAGCTGGAATAAGTGGTCGGTCTCCATGGTGAGCAGAACCCAGAGGAGCTCCGAGAAAGCAACGCCTCCTTGCCGAGCGCCGCTGTTAAATCTGCTCACCCAATATAGAGTTCAGAATGGAATTAGTGTACAGTACGTACATAATAAGCAATTTAACTCTAAGACAAATGCCAGCAACCCCCGTGGAGATCTTAAGTAGCACTCTCAGGGAAATTTATTTTAGGGTACGAATACTCTCTCCGAACAAAATTGCAGACAAGGGGACTTAAAGTGCTTTTATGTAGCCCCCAGGCCTTGATTAGGTGGTTGAGAAGTAATATGTAGTCCTGTTCTCTTATCATGCACTTAATAGAGTGTCTTTGGTGTGGGAGGCATGTGTTTACTTACCTGTGTGTTTCAGTAGGATGGCGGCATTTCATAATCACAAACTGGCTGTCTAATTACCTGTGTAAGAGACAAAATGATTTTTACTTTTATTTGTTTGCATCACATAACACTTTTAAGTGTTACAATATTACATTAAAAAGAAAAAAAGGATCCGCACAACAAACAAAAGGACCTTGAACTTTGCATTTTGTTTGGTGTGCGGATTCCTTTTGCTTTTTGTATTTTTTTTTCCACTGATTGAATCTACACACTCAGTTATATTTTCTATTTTACTGAATTGGCACAAAATGTTTTCATATTTTCATATTACTGTGTTTGTATATTAAACTTAAATTGTTAGTTTGCATGGAAAATATGGATCAAGTCAGACAAGTTACACACTGTTCAAAAAGTTTGAGGTGAATTTTTTGTTTTGTTTTGGTGAAAGAAATTAAAACTTCTGTTCAGCAAGGATGCATTAAATTGATGACTGAGTGACAAAAACTTTTACCTTGTTACAATATATTTGTATGTATGTGTGTGTGTGTCTATGACCCTGGACCACAAAACTATATTTGTAGCAATAGCCACTAATACATTGTATGGGTCAAAATTATAGATTTTTCTAGAATGTCAAAAATCAGGAAAAATATTAAGTAAAAATCATGTTCCATGAAAATATTTTGTCATTTTCGTACATATACGAATGTATATATATCTAGACTTAGTAATGCGTTGCTAAGAACTTAATTTGGACAACTTTAAAAGTGATTTTCTCATTATTTAGATTTTTTTTTTTTGCACCCTCAGATTACAGATTTTCAAATAGTTGTATCTCGCCGAATATTGTCCTATGCTAACAAACCATACATCAGTGGAAAGCTTATTTATTACATGATGTAATATATATAGATATATATATATATATATATATATATATATAAACGAAAACGCTGTTTTTTCAACCTTTTTATTCATCCAAGAATCATAAAGAAAGTCAGTACAACTGCTTTTTAACATTAATATTTTTTTATTCTTTTTTTTTTTATCTTGAGCACCTTTCTAAACCATGTGACACCGAAGACTGAAGTAATGACAGCTGAAAAGTTTCAGAATATTACAGTTTTACTGTTTTTAATTAAATAAATGCAGAATAAGAGAACATGAGATGTCTTTTGAAACATGTAAAAAATTTAACTAAACTTTGACTTGAACCATTTGAACAGTAGTGTATATAATATAAATATTGTATATGCTATTGCATTTTTTTTTTATTGTGTAAGAAATTAATACTTTTGTTCAGCAAGGACGCATTGAATTTAGTGTTAATTAAATAATCCTGAAAAAAAGCTGCACAACTGCTTTTTAACATTGATAAAAGACTGCAGTAATGACTGCTAAAAAATGTTACAGTATTACAGTTTTTACTCTGTTTATAATCAAATTAATGCAGAGTAAGACATTAAGTCTTTTAAAACATTTAAAATTTGTACAGACCCTAGACCCCTTGAAAAGTGTATAATATAAATATTGCATATGCTATTGTATTGGGGTTTTTTTTATTATTCTTGCAATGACAATGTATTTCCTGCAATGCATTTCCTGACAATGTGTGGTTGTTCTGAGCCAACACCCAGCTACAAATAATGAGTATGACTAGATTTTGCTGAAGATTTATTATTGTTTATCAGCAGTATTTTTAAACTTATAAAACATAGATTTTGCTGAAGAAAACTTTTCTCCACTCTGTATGTTACTGATAAGCACGACACACACTTCCAGCATTCCCAAACAATGGGAAAGAAGAGGTGTTCAATTGTATTTTCTGTGCATTAGTCTGTTCAAATAAATGTCTACAAGAGCATGTGTGTGAATAATACCACACAAAGGTGAAAGTGTAAAGTATGTCCAATACATTTCCCCTTAGACAGCATTCTAGAGGTGTGTGTGTGTCAGGGTTTTTCTCATGGGGCGCGTCAGAGGGCAGCGGTGTTAATTACCTCACCGCACCGCAACGTCAGCAAAACACCCTCATTGCTTTTAATTGGCCCATAGCGTCCTTTCTAATCTGTTCATTAGGCTGTGATATAGGCATGTTAGCTGGTACGCTAACACCGTGCGGATACATGGCGCAGAGAGGGCAAGAAATTACTGACCCAGAGGAGAAAACACTAACCGTATATGTAAAATGTTCACCCATCAAATATATAATCTAGAAAAAATATAATCTAAATATTCCAAAAAACATTCTTTTTTTCAATTAAATATAATGCTGGTTATATTTAATTAAGTTTATTTTTCTTACTCCATGTGCAAATAGATCGTTATTGTTTTAAGTACACATCTAACAACATCAGTGAGAATAAAACATAATTTCCCAATAGGATAAGAAAAGCAAACTTAATTTAAGAAATAGTCTCAGACAAAAATACTGATTAATAACACTGATTTTGTTTTCAGCGTATCATGCCAACAGCCCACTCAATGAAGCAGGATACAGAAAAATCTAATTGCGGCTGAAATTACTTATTAAAAACAAACAGGATGTCTGATACACAGAACAACGGGAAAGAATCGAAATTTCAGATGTGTAATTGTAAGCGGTGTTCTCCTGGTGTTGTGGTGTTGGTTTGTCACACGTAGAAGTGATCAAAAAGAGACTTTGCTTTCACATTGTGTTAGACAACACAATGAAAAGGAACCTAACAATAGACTGACTCAAGTCTGACGCTTACAAAGAGCAATACTGCCAACTATGAGAGGAATTCAATTTAATATGACAAACATTTGAAAGCAGCAATCCATCATCTTAGTCATTTCAATTTTTCCTTTTCAAAAGTAGCACTCAAAGAAAGAGACAAAACGAGCCTCTAAGTTTCAGCAATTCAACAGCGATACGTCCGGATCCTCTTGGAACAAAGAAGTTTGCCTTCGCCATAATAGGTAGTCGAGTTTGACAAAGTGGCGTGTCAGACTACCTCAGTGAGAAATATATCCTAAACATGATATTTCATCGGGAATACGGCTCGCGAAAAGTCTTTACCTGTCCTATTACGGAAGTCTTATGGGGATTAAATTAATTTCTTTAGAACTTTTGAAGCTTCCGCCCGAGCCGTGCATTAATGTTAACTCTTATGGCAATGAAAACAATAGATGATTTAAGTGAAAGTAGGTCATTTCCTTTTTCTATTTGCGGCTCACAGAATAAATGTGCCTTCAGTTTATTGCAAATTGCTACATAGCGTGAGATGGGAAACCTACTCTTAAGCGCAAACTTTTTCTGAAGAATTTCATTTTTTCTCTTTGGGGATTTCAGTGCTTAAACATGACAAACATTAGCCATTAGATGCGTGTAATTAATTCAAAACATGTAACGCAGACCAATTATAGATTTGTTATGCTTTTCGTTTGTCTTTGTTTCCAAGAAGGCGCACAACATGTCCCATTTAACAGCATGTCTGCTCCTTCCCTTGAGTTGTGTTCATGTTATTCCCAAGCTACAGGCAAGTCTTAAGGCACTTCATTTTTCTTTAGGAGGCGAGAGGGTAACCCGGGCCAGCGGGTGCTGGGGGATTTTGGCTCCACCCCTTGGGCCTCATAATTTGAGCTTGAAACCTCAGAGGTCAGCCTGAATAATGGGCTCATCCTTACTAAAATGGGCCATGTCTGGAGCCTAGAAATTACTGGGAAATTCAAAGGAATATGAATTACTACTTGTTATGGCAAGAAGGATGCTGATAACTGTGCAATATTTGTGTAATACTGTAATATTTATAGATGTACAACATTAAATTGCATTTAGTCACACAATTTCACGATAAGTTACAGTAAAAATGAATTTTTCTTATGCTCAACAGGCCTGAATTTATATGATCCAAAATATAACAAAGGCAGTAATATTTAAATATTAAATATAATATTTAAACTTACAATATATAAATCTAAAATAATTTTACTATTTAAAATAACTGCTTTCTATTTTAAAAAGTGATTTATTTCTGTGATCAAAGCTAAATTTTGTAGTATCATTACGCCAGTCTTTAGTGTCACATGATCCTTCAGAAATCATTACAATATGCTGATTTGCTGTTCAAGAAACATTTATTATTATTATCATCAATATTTAAAATAGGCGAGTACATTTTTTCTTTCATCAGGATTCCTTGGTGAATAGAAAGATCCAAAGATCAGCTTTTATCTGAAATAAAAACCTTATTATACACTATACAATTCAAAAGTTTGGAGTTAATATTTATTCAAAAAAATTACTGGCATTATTGTGTTTTAAAAAATTGGTACATGAAGTAACTATTGCTTTAAAGGTGGTGTATGTACTATTATTATTATTATTATACTGTACTAAATCATAAAAATACCATAATATGTTTGCCCATATTTAGGAAACATGCTAAGTTCCCATATTTCTTTCTCTGAAAAACAATGCTACAGACAGTTATTTCGGCTTTGAAACGTCAGATTCAACGTCAGAATGCCTGGTTTTGTTTTGTTTTGTCTTTCTGATTCCGCCCACTGCCAGTTTAACCAATAGGATTTCAACACCCTGGGTTGCCAGTTGGCAGAAAAGACATGCAAAGTGGGCATTGAAGCCAGCAAACGAACTGGGTCTGAGATGGCAGATTCTACCCAACCTAAAAACCCTATGACAAGAGACATATTAAACACGGATAAAACAACACATCTCCTTACACTGTACGGCTCGTTGGCTAACATTGTCAGTTAACTCATTTGTCGTTGCATCTGGCAACCCACGTGAGCATCAAGCACTCTCCAATATTTTTAATTTAGACTGCAGTACCAATTTCAACCACTAGCTGTCAATATTACACACTACAGCTTTAAAGTTTTTGGTTAAAGGGGTCATCGGATGCCCATTTTCCACAAGTTGACATGATTATTTAGGATCTTAATGAATAGTCTATAATATACTTTGGTTAAAAATTCTTAATGGCAGTGTAAAACACCCTTTCTTCCTTGTCAAAATCACTAAGTCACTATGTGTTTATTATTACATCCAGCAACACAACACCTCAATCGCTCAATCTGAGATATTCTTGTCTAACTTACATCCCTGCTCCGGCATCGAAACAATGGAGGTCTGACTGTTACAGCTGATTTAAGGCAGGTCTGAGGTAAGACGCTCATGTCAATCAACTATTGTGGGAGCGGCTTCTGTGGGTGTGACGCCACACCGACAGGCATCTGAGAATGGCTCGATTTGAAAAAGGGGATATTATTTTTACAGATTAATTAAAAACCACTGCATGGATTTTTATCATTATAGGGTAGATGTGTACATACACTGCCAGCACACATTAATGTTCAAACAACACATAAAAGTGACCTTTGCATCCGATGACCCCTTTAAAAGAAATATCACATGCAATCTTGATTTTCTCAGTATCAGGATCAGAGGCCTCAATTTTGGCAGGAGGCTGGCATGTAAATAAATATTGAATATCCAACTTTTTCTTCCCGTAAGAATGGGCACGGCCATTTGCAAATTTTATGGGTCTAGTTTCCGATTTTTACTGATAATTATGCTTACACAAGATTTCCGCAAACATCTTAAATAATGTTGATAATTAATGATGGCAAATTAATACATAACCTTTTCATTCTAATTCACGTGTTAATTTCATCAAGATTTTGTCTATGCCACAAGCAAACATGTTCATATACTGTATATACTTTCCTTGCTCTCCTCCAATGAGTGAATTAAATATTTCTCTTCATTATTTCTTTTAAATAAAAATGCACTGTGTGCAGTTTTTCACACTTGACAAATGCGGAGAATTTTCATGATAAATTATTCACCTGAAGCATTTTTGCTATTGTTCTGATGTTTCATCAATCGACGTGTCAAACATAATTACATTTCCTCCATTGTTGCTACAAACTCACCAAATACGTTTTAATTCCGAAGTAACTGACAGGGCATTTTTTGCACCTGACGCAGGTGATTCTGGTCTTTGTTTGGTCTCTGCAATTCATCTGACGCACATCCACACATCCTGCCGTCTCCTCTCAAACCAGCCGTTTGACAGCTCAGCGTATGAAAACATATGACTGCAGTATTCGTCCTATTCTGGAACTGCACTCATTGCTCACCTTCAAGTAAGCTTTCAGGTTGTGAAAGCCACTTTCCTGCAACATAAAAAAAAAGTTTGTGATAATAATGTTTACATGAGTCAAGCCTATATTTTACTGTATTTTTTTTTTTTTTTTGCATCAATTCAAAAAATATAAGACATTTTACAGGTCATTTTCAATGGAAGATGGGATCTTTTAATAAAATATTGTGCAAATGTTAGTTTTATTCACAAACAAACAGTGTTTTTAATTTTGTTCATTTCATAAATGTTGTAAACTTAAACCCATTCAGCTTGTCTAACAGTGTAAAATGTATGTGATGCCTTCCTACATCCAAAATAAATTAATTTCTTAGTTTTATCTCATATATCTGTGATCCTGCATGACTAAATCACACCTGCTCTATTAAAACGCTGTGAATCTCCACCGGTTTTATTGATTGATGCGGCTTTCTAAAGATAATCCATTGACTTTGCAATCAGCTGCAGGCCAGACAGCCAGGTGTGACTCGCCGCATTATCACAGAAGCTAATCTCCTTCCACGTGTCCCCCTTCAACCCTGGCCGGGGTCCCCCAGCATGTAGGATGAGTTTTGACCAGAACACGCTCCATACAGGGCCTGCTGACGGACGGAGAGAATGAAAGAGAAGAAAGTGAGGGAAAAGAGGATTAGTAAAGCACTGAGCTCAGGACATCTGGGTAGGCCTGTATTAGTCTCGGCATCATCCCACAAAAAGAAGCCAGAAGGGTTGTTTCGCCGAGAGATGATTGGAGAGAGATTCGCAGCATCCTTTAGTGCTACAGGAAAGGATCTACATAAGCTCTCTACGGAGCCTCAGTGGTATCAGAGGCCACGCTAGGACGTCACGGCTCACAGCACTAATATGGACCCTCTGAGACACTGTCACCTCTTGCGAACGAAGCACTCCAACTGTTTCTGTGTGCTTAAAAACCACTCACCATATAGACTTCTTTTGGCAGATTGTCAGCTTCTCCATGTGGACAGAAATCCAAAGTAAATCTGACTCCAGATTTAAAGCCAACTTCAGTTGGTCGATATTATACACCATGGCCATATTTAACAGTGGCCACAAAAAAATGGACTATTTTTCTGAGCAGAACATCTGCAAGTAAGATAATAAAATAATTTTAACTCAAGTCCGCTTTTAAGTACTAGTCTCACCTGTTTTCATCATTAGGCACCGACATACATGACATATTCACCTAGAATACTCTCACAGCTCTCAGGTTCTCAACAATGTTTTGCTCTCGTGTTCTGGTGAAATGACAAAACAAAATTAATTTGGAACCTGCAACCTCTTAAGCACAAAATTAAGCAAAAAACAACAAACGTTTAAAATAATTAAAAATGTAATTTATTCCTGTGATGCAAAGCTGAAGTTGTCACAGTGTCACATATGATATTAATATGATGATTTGGTACTCAAGAAGCATTTCTTATCATTTAAAATATTGAAAACAGTTCTTGATACACTAGTATAGAGGGTTTGCACTTATGTCAGGATTTGGTCAGTTATCCGGATGCACCATACTCGGATGTAACCAACAGCATGGATTGCACGGTTAATGTACTACTGAATATGTTATTCTGTTAATTTATGCTGTCTGAACCATGGAAAAAATGTGTGGAAGCTACTCACATAGGGAAGGACTTAGTAAGCAGGAAAGGGTGCAATATTTTGACAAACTAAAGAATTAAGATATTAGCCTAATATTTCACCTACCTGACTGGGAATGATAAGAACAAACACGAATGTTGTCAAGATTCTTGCCCTGGAAGTCCTGGTTCAGCCTGGTCAACCAAAAACACCTGTTGTTCCTCTTGTTTTTTCCTCTCTTCTCCTTGATCTGTTATAACTTTTGGCAGTCTATAGTACTCCAAATGTTTTTTTCTGGTCCAACCTATTAGTACAACCCATAAATTAACAATAATCGACCATTTTCAGCAGCCATAATCAGCAAAATTTGCGAGTTCAGTTCGGTTCAGTAGCATTGTTTACATGCAGTGCTGTCAATATGGCCGACTGATGACGTGTCGTGAAAACACTCTATTCAAAAGGAGATAACGGAACCCCTAAAGGGAATTAATACGAGTTGAGAGGAAAAATATATTGTAATGCTTTTTCTCACAATTATATTACACTGTATGCAAATTGCAGGCATCATATGCAGAGCATTGCGTTTTTTACTTTCACTTTTGAGATTCGCGATCTAACTCTGTTTATACTACAGAGCGGCAGTACTTACCACACATTTACAAGATTAGATGTTTGTCAGTGGTGCCCAGGATCCGCAAATCATCGTCCTAGCAGTCATCTCTCTTTACTCTGTTTATGTGGTAAGTGAAATTTCATGTACTGCACCACTAGGAAGCGGCTAACCATGTCCCTTTAGTGGTTTTGTAGAACGCATTGTTCGTTTTCTGTGCCTTTCCAAATATAGATTCACGCTTTGGGTACACAGTCCAATTTTTCCTACATTTCCAACATTTTACAGGTTTTTCCCAACTCCCAGGTCATTTTTTTTATGGAAAATTGGATATTTTAATAAAGTATTGTTGTGCAAAGATTAGTTTTATTCACAAACAGTATTTAGCTTTCATGTGGGAACTGTGTACAGTACCACTAAAAAGTATTTGATCGAGAAGTGGATCGAAAGTGACAGCAAAGACATTTAAATGTTACAAAGGACTTCTACTTCAAATAAATGCTGTTCTTTTAAAACTTTTAAAACATTAATCAAAGAATCCTGAGAAAAAAAATATCACAATTTCCACAAAGATATTCCACCAGCAAAGACGTTTTTATTTACACTGATAATAATAAGAAATGTTTCTTGAGCAGCTAATTAGCATATTAGAATAATTTCTGAATGATAATGTAATATTGAATCCTGGAGTAATGATGCTGAAAATTCATCTCTGCCTTGGTGAGCATTAGAAACTTAATCTGAGAAAAATCCTAATTATTCCAAACCTTTGACCACACTGTACCTGACTGAAATCCTGAAGTTTCCACTTGATAAAACCCACTTGTTCCACTTGTCTCACCTGAGTACTGACAATCCAACGACCACTTCCTGTTTCGTCACACTCAGCAGATATTTATGAAACCCTGGTTTAGAAGAATTTGATGTATATTTCCCTT
>JAHKKF010494266.1:0-24869 GCA_019740295.1 Labeo calbasu | reverse complement strand
CAAACTTCATATCAACACCACTATTTCCAGGCAAAATGGTTTTTATCACAACATGTCAGAACCCGGACTTCCACAGAATCATTATCATATCATATCAAGAGCACTGTCATAACCAGATATTCTTTTCTTTGACAGTTTATGACTGAAACGTAATTTACAATTCATTAGAAATGTGTACTTTAAAAGAATTCACTTCACAATATCCTTGCTCTTGTTTTGGTAGTAATCTGCTCTATGTAAAAGATAGAGTGGTTTCTTATACATTCATTTCATTATGTATACATTTACAGCGATATATAGTTACAGTATACCAGTATATCCAGATCCTTTGATTGAAACACATTAATAAGCTATCACTTTGGTACGCAGAAGTGAGTATGGGCACACACACAAACACACTCACACTAACACTTGAACAGTGATATATGAAGTAGGTTGTCAGGGACGCATTTCAGTGCTGACCCTAAAGAAGGAACACTGGGAAGGACACGGGCACGTGGCATTTGCTATCTTCCATGTGCGGCTGCCATTCATTCAGCTGAGCACATGCTTGCTTTACTAGGTAACCAGACATACAGTAGTTCAAACAAGCAAATCACAATTATGTAACAAAACATTTTCGTCTTACCAGGCTCAGCGTCAATGATTATCTGATGAATTCAGCGTCAAATTATTTATTTGAGCCACTTTTATCACGTCAGAAAGTAGGTTAGATATTATTGGTATTATCAGAGATTATTATTTGTATTACATACATTTGTTATGCACAATATAAGCAAATAGACTTATGTATGTAGGTTCAAGCCAGTGTATCTGTGTAGATGCTACTTACATTAAACATAGCATTGGCTTCATTCTGAATGCTTTCAAACGTGTATTTCTCTGATCTCCGCTGTCGCATCTTAAAAAGACGTGACCCTCGGTTTGACAAGAGAGAGAGCTCCTCCAGCATGATGTCTTTTGGAGTGGAAAGTTTCTTTCCCAGGTCCATAGTAAAACCTGCATTAATATGACACAGTGTTTTGTTATTACAAAATAATTCAACAACCATTTATAAAACTTCGGATAATGCTTTGTAGTAATTTACATGATAAAATACATGGCTCATGACATTTATGTAGACAATAATTAATGATTCATAAAGACATTACTACATTACTACAATATATCATGTAATAATGCCTGTTAATGACTTAATAATGAATGATATGAAAGGTATTATGAAGTGAACTTTTTTAAATGCTTCATATGATTCATATTTCAGTACATACTGTATGTATGAGTCACATATTTAAAAAAAAAACATATCATGATATAAAGAAACCAAAAAATACAAAAGGTTACAGTCTGGATACCTGTGTTAGACACACATTTGATGAAAGGTCACATGAAAAACCATTCAACCTGAAACTGGTGAATTCATTATTAAAAGGTTAAATGTGATGGTTATGAAAGTTTTATTAAAGGGAAATTATATAAGGTGCATGTCATATGCTATTGCTGCAGGAGCTTTTCAGCTGTGCTGATGACGTTATTCTGTACATTTCCAAAATGATTCCAAACATAGCTTGATCTTTCAACAAAAATGGCATTCTGTTTGTCAGAATGATGCTTCAGTATAAAATTTTAAATTGTTACCTAAAAGCTTTTTAAATTGTACTTAATCTTAAAAGATGTAACAACAGAACTTGTTTAAACAGGAGAAGCTCTCTTGTTCTCCATGATCTTTTTTCTGTTCTCATTTCAGCTCCAACACAGCTGTCCTACCCCATCCTCCCAACTTTAGCCTCTGCAGAAATAGCCTGTGACAATGACAGAGTGAATCCACTGCTACAGGCAGCAGAACATCCACACAAGCTTATTTATGGCTTGAATGAGGCTGTGGCCCTGAACCACGTTCTAAATGTTGGCGTTTCTCTCTGTGATTGGCAGCTACGTTCAGTGCTGTGCTCTGTAATCATTCAGTGCTGATCTGAGAGCAGGCTTTGATAAAAGGTTATACCGTTGGCACCACCATGGACCTCATGGCAAAGGGCAGCTGCCTGCTTCTTCCTCTCACGCACTGAAAGAGTGCTGAACTGTGACATGTTGGTTTAAAAGAGAATCCCAGTAGCGCTGCAATACATAAAGGACACAGATACTTGTAGCAGAACGATCTAAAGTCAAGTTGGAGGATAATGTGATGAAAATTCCCAAGAGAACCTGTCTGGAAAAAGAAAGGTTATAAAATAAGGATATAATTTTCTCTCTCCTTATTTAGTATTCCATCTGTCTTTGTTAATTTTCAGCCATTGTATATATTCTGGCCTTACGTGCAGTATTTGTTTAAATTTGTAATCTGTGTTTTGGATGATATTGTTATGTACCCAACGAAAACAATAAAAACTTAAATGACAAATAAATAAATCAAATAAGGATATATAGACTACACACTTTTCAAATGGGGACTTCTGTGTAAAACTATTGCAGATTGCTATAGAGTTTTGTCTCTTTTAACAGTTAGGACCAGTATCAAAGAAAATACTTTAGTTGTGTTAAATGCCACATTTAGGCTTTCTTAACCACTGGAAATACCATTTCAGAACTGTCATTAAAGCGTAGAGGTGAAACATACCTGACCAGAAGCCAACTCTTTATACGGAGCAAGATGTCATATGTCATGAAGTCATATAAATCAATGGTTATGCATGAGCTGATGACGGAACATTGTGTCCAGGTTGTAGATTGGGTTACTGAGGCTGATCAAAGTGAACTTTCTCGGCGCAGTTTGCACGGCCTTGCCATTCCATTCTTTACTTTCTGCTCTCATTGAAAAGTTCAAAAAGATCAATCTCTGAATTCTCTCTTTTTTTTTTTGTAAGATGGCTAGTACTGCTTACATTGATTTGTGTAGGTAGACTAGTATTCCTCATGAATTTTTTAAACTCATTTTTAAACTCAAACTATGGTTGCACTAAACAATCATTTCCAGGTTTATGTTGTTTTGTCAGGGCTTCTGTTTTAGTTATCATGCCATTATCATGTGCAAATTTACCCATTATCAGTCTTCTAAGAGATTCATTGAAGATTTGAGATGTTTGAAACACATCTCTGAGTATCTCTGTTTTGTTATCACAGTTTAAGTGTCAGAACTGTCCACAAAACACAACCCACAACTCCCAACATTGTTATAACACGTCCGTTATCATTATGTCCACACTGCACACAGTCTCTCAAGGAAGTCCATTTTCTTACCTGTTAGATCTGCGTGTGTCTTGAGTTCTACCTGTGCAAAGGAAGAGGTTACTTTAGGTAGATCGATCCGGCCTGATTTGTCTTTGTCTCGCACTCTGTTCTTGACTTGCACTGGGGTGGGGGTGTGTGCGGGTGTTAGTGGAACGCCAGCTTACATCAATAGGCTAATTTTAGCTGTGCTCAGCACTCAAACCTCTCACAATGGTATAAGTTGGTATGGAGGGGGAGGGAGATGGAACTGTATGCATAAGAATAAAGTGTACGAAGTGAGTGAGTACTTTGTGTGCGTGTGTGTAAAAGGTGATGGGGGCTGCATAACTGTTAGCTTCAGATTTTCTTGATTGTCATTTAAGGATGGTCTTCCAGAAGTATTAAAATCCTGCTCCTACCTTGTTACATAACACATGATCCTATAGGACTCAGCACATAGATAGTTGTCTGCTCTAAAAGAAAATCAAAATTATCTGTTTTGCGGATTTATTATTAGTAAAAAGATCTGATAGAATCAAATGGTAGTAGTAAACATTGGAAAACAGAACAGTAACAACATTTTTGGTCATCGTGCTTTAATAAAACTCTTATGGTACAACTTGATACATCTTATGTTTGTGGTGAGTTTGGATTTCAAAAGTATTGTCAAGGCTTTCTAAAATAAATTGTTCAAACAGTGTGTGTGTGCATTTAAAAGTACACAGTTGCAGAATATTCTGTGCTGTTTCTAAGTTAGAATTAGAAAAAAAGTTAACGTAAAATATCTGGAATGGAAATGTAATATTTTGTTTTGATGTTATAAATTACACACTGAACATTAAAAAATTACGTGTATCTGTGAACACCACTAACAGTATTGCAATTTTTTTATGAACTAAAAAGTCCATCCATGAAGAAGATCTGCTCAATTAAACACTTTCAGTATGCCTCAAAATCACCCAGCAACATAACTATGAACATTCATGTTTAACAAACACACTATTCGAGACCAAAAACATAATAAAAGAACAACACAGTGAAAATGTCACACTTCTATCACTTCCGTCAATTTAAAATGTTGGTCACCTTAAACCTTAAGTGCCATGCTTTTAATGGGTGATCTAAATCACATCAGTAGTTCAGACTAATCATTGTTGCATACTGATTAATACTGCATTAGTCACAACCAAATCGATGAACTGTACAAGGTTTTACAAATAAACTAATCTAATCTAATACTTCACTGAAAAACAAAACAAAACAAAACTTGAATTACACTTGACTTTGTGCTCATTCATAGTGTATAAGATGTTTTGTGTAATGTGTATTAATATAATAATTCTGTTTGACTTTTTTTATATACAAATAATCAGCCAACGAGCTCAAGGCCCACTAGGGGGCCTCAGCGAACTTCCAATGGCCTGCAAAGTAATTTAAATTTATTTAGGTTATTTAATAATATTAAGTTATATTAATATAACTCACTTATTTTAAATGCTAGAATGTTGGGCCTATAACATAATGTAAACTGATGACATAATGTATACACCACTTAGCTCTAACCTGGCCTTTTTTTTTTCACTAAAAAGTCTGCACAGACCAAATTTTCTTTTCACTACTGTGAGTTTCATGGCACACCCATCTAATCCAGAATTTCCCCAAAGTCCTATATTTGTTAAATCTGGTGTCTTTTGTCATTCAGTGTTTAAAAATACAAGGTTGTTTTTGGTCCTTTGGAGCTTAACAGCAACTGGAGTGGAAAATGAAAGATTTTTCAAGTTAAGGGTGAATTATTCCTTTAAACCGTTTTTAAAAATCAGCATGGACAGACAAATAAACTTGATTGGAAAATGGATTGCTCTGACTGTTGGTAAGTAAGGTTTATGTTAAAAGATATGGAAATGAAACAAACGTTTCATACACCTGAAAGCTGAATAAATATGCTTTCCACTGATGTATAGTTTGTTAGGATAAGACAATATTTGGTCGAGATACAACTATTTGAAAATCTGGAATCTGAGGGTAAAAAAATCTAAATATTGAGAAAACCACCTTTAAAGTTGTCCAAATGAAGTTCTTAGCAATGCATATTACTAATCAAAAATTATGTTTTGATATATTTACGGTAAGACATTTACAAAATATCTTCATGGAACATTATCTTTACTTAACACCCTAATGATTTCTGACACAAAGGAAAAACGATAATTTTGACCTATACAATGTATTGTTGGCTATTACAACAAATACCCGTGCTATATAACTGGTTTTGTGGTCCACGGTTACATATATTGCATATAGCCTACTATGAGATATATACTATGATTGATTTGATCATTTAAAATATTTAATTACAGTTTCCAACTGACTCTGTGCAGTTGTGGATAGTTTGTCTGAAGTGTGAAATTTCTGGGAAGAGAACCACCCCTGCTGTACCTTTTGGTGGTCACCAGAGGCTGTGCAGGACGGAAAGGCGGCCCATACACAATTGGTTCTTTTGGCACTGCAGAAAAGCTGTTGGTAGGGGATGTAACAGCTATTACAGGCCCCCTCTCTTGTGGGCCACAAACAGAATCATAGAAAACTCTTTGCTTCCATTCAGCTGGTGTTTCTGGAAGTGATTTTCTATGAGTAGCAGAAAATTTTGACTCAGCAGGACTAAAGGGGCTTTGAGAAACTGTCTCCACAGAGGAGAGTGGTTTTTTGGGCTGTTCCACCCATGAATATTGCCTGTTCAGTGAATGACGTGTTGAATGGACACCTGGGGTGAAAGTGGGAGACACAGAGGACAGTCTCTGGGGGTAAGACAAGGAACGGTTCCTGCTGAATGCCTACACAGAGAAAAAAAAAGATAGACATTCACACTTAGTCACAATCAGTAGTAAAACAATTATACACAAGTCGGCAAATATGAGGAAAAAAAAACAATTTTTAGTTTGTAACACAAAGAAACTCTACACTACTTTTTACATCAAACAAATAAATGATTTATGACATGCATTTAGACTGCCCTCTTCTGGACTATGTCTGTAAATGCTTTTTAGAAACAGCTAATTTTGGTTCAGAGGAGGTCAGGGTTGGTTGGCACAGGATTAATTCTGGTTATAATTAGATACTGTCAAAACATTTTTTCAGAGTGGTTGCACTCTTGAAGCTCACTGATTCTATGTAAACATGAAAGTTAGAGACTGCCGGGTAAAATGTCATTAAATAAGTTGATAACAGTAATATAAAAACATTTATCTCAACATATAATATATATATATATATATATATATATATATATATATATATATGTAACAAATGCATGATAAGTGTTTTTGTTTATTTCTTTTATATTCACCTATTATTTTACATATTACATATTTTTGAATTTACATTTTGCAGTAAAAAAGTCAGTCTTTTAGTTTGCGAAGGTGTGGGAACTTCAATGAAAAAATAAACAGTGATGTCATGAAGTAAACTTCATTCTGTTCTAGTGTTGTCATTAAAAGATGTTTTTTTTTTTTTTTTTTAAGTCATTTTGGGGTTGAGTTGGGAGTGGGGTTATTTCAGCACTTACCTCTGGTTAAAAGCGCTTGACTAGTTAAGTAGTGTAAGACCAGTAAGGTCATATAGCTAAGCAGAAGTGGTGTCTTAATAGGGTTCATGTGTTTCAAACATGGTGGAGCAAGAGCTATTTTTAAAATGAGCTATGTGCAGAGTTTAAAAAAAACCACAGCCCCCAACCCACTGCAAGCTATCCACAGTATATCAACAATCTGTGAAGAACAAAATTAATCTGACGGAATATAGACTACACCTGTTAAAACTGTTCACAATTATATACCAATAGAAAATCTTATCATTTAAGCTCTTTCAAAGACTTTTGTGTTATTAAATTGTAGTATTTGTTGACCCAGTACAGTTCTTTTTGACCCAAGGTGTTTTTTATTACACTGATAGAAAACTGTATTGTAAATATTGTGCATTTTTGTCATTTATGGACTGGTCTTTGCAGGACTTTACCAGATAGAAACAGGTAGAGTGACATGAGGGAAATACAAGAAGGAAAAATGTGGTGCAATTGGCAAGCAAACAGAAAACACAAAAACCACTGGTAAGCAAACAGAGAGCACAGAAAGCATTACGTGAGACAGAGCTGATGGAAATATTTATTAAACAGAAAAATCAAAAAGTGCAATAGATTTGAAATGACAAGAGGAAATAAGAACAGAAGCAGTTCAGATTGATATTTAAATTAGTACAAATAGGACTATTCTGTACACCCATCTTTTTTTACTGTATATGAACAGCAGTGTCTGCTAAATGCATTACAACTATTTAATTTACAAAATATATAATAGAAATTAAGTATTCTGAATTATATTTTTAGATTGGCTTGAAATGTCCAAAAAAATATATATCAACAAGAACAAAAAATCACAATGTCTTAAAACCATGTGGCAGCAGAATCTGTGAAAGGTTTTCCTCACTACTAACAACTTATTTGGGGGGTCTGACATAATTGCAAAGAAGGCTCAAGGGGAGATCTAGTATACTGACCTGAAACTTTAGGCAAACAATAGCATTTATTGCTTTTAACACAGATTATTTCATTGGTGCTTTGCCTGTCCAGGAAACATAGCTGACAAATAAGTTTACATCCTTTTTATCATCCGAGACCACTTGGCATAATGGTTTGTGCTGCTATTCAAATGAAAGAAAAAAAATGTTTAACAGTTTTTCTCTAAGAAAAAAAAAAAAAAAACACAAAAAAATACGTAACTGTCATTAATGTGGAAACATATCACTATGAAATTGTGAAACTAATAAAAATCCATCTAATCAAATCAAGTATGTTATAAATTGTATAACTTTTATATAATGTATGAAATTAATATATTGTGCATTGATGATTATGTCATAAGGAAACATTTTTTCTTTGATCTTTTAAGGTGACTGTACTATAAAAAAACATGTTCTAATAAACCTGCAAAAACAGTTTTTGAATTTGTTTTGCATGTATACTAAAAAAAAAAAAAAAAACTTAATATGGAAAGCATGCCATAACCCCTTTAAAACCCAATTAACGTTGCAAAAATACTGGTTTCCATTTCTTGCCTCCAGTGTTTGACTTTTTTGCTGAAAACGTTGGTCTTGGAGCCATTGGTAATGCACACCGTGAAGCATATTCATTATTCACAGGTAAAGAAGACCCTGCATAGATGTTGCCCCCAGAGCTACCAGGAGGCAGGGTGGTGTTTGAGATGTCTTTTTTTCTAGGGCCATCATGCATGGCTGATTGTTTCCCATGTAACTGTTGTGGAATACTAGTGGCCTCATTCGATGTAGACTGACGAACAAAGGGGTACGCAACACTTACCTCTCCAGTGGCTTTAGATGGATTTTGCTTAACTGACTGCAAAGTATTTGGGTAAGGGGAAAACACTGTAGACGACTCATAAGCTGCTTCCTTGGCCTCTGGAGTGGAGTTGTAGGTGAAAAGCGAAGAATTCAGTTGGTAAGGCTGATGTTTCATAACATCCAGAACATTGAGATGTTTGGGTGGTGGATTCTTCTTCTCCTTGTTTGCTTTCGACTTTATCTTTGGACTAGTTGCAGAAGGGGGTTGTTTAACTGCTGCGAGGGGATAAAAAGGCGACAAAATAGGATTGTAGGAGACTGGAGGTGGGGCACGGACATTAGATGAGTATTTCCAGGTGCTTGGCATTGAAAGTGTCGGCGACGAGGATCTGGCTTGGTTGGCTCGCACAGTCTCATCGTCCACCACAAATTTTTCCATACGTGACTGTCTTCGAGCAAACAGTTCAGCTCCTTTTCCTTTAAGGTTCAGTCCTTCAGAAGCACCTGCATCTGATGTATAACCTTTAGGAGAAGATGATGGAGCCTTAGATCCCTGAAAGTATGTGCTCAGGTGTTGGGGTGGGCAGGAAGCAACAGAGTTACCATCACTTGACCTAATCCATGGTGTTTTAGACTGAGAAGGACCAGATGTATGATGTGCCTGATGTGGATCTGAAGTCCAGGCTGATTGATGCAGATCTGGTGAGTGGGATGGAACCCAAGCAGGTGATGCCTGCCTTGGCATCGGTTGAGATGACAATGAGGACCGGGCTTTTCCAGCAGGCTGTAGCTTTGGTGGGTTTTGATATGGTACTGCCTGCACCTGGGGGTGCCCCATAGCTGGAACTGAGCTTGATGCTGCAGCGGGACTCTGAGAAACAACACGACCTTCTTCAGACCAAGGAGGGTGAGCTGGGTTGATAACAGGTTTAGGTAGGACAGGTGGTGGGTTTTTCTGCCTGATCGTTGGAGCTTGCATGAAATTGCACGCTTCAGCACCCAGACTGAGAAAATCCTCTTCTGGAACCAGCTCTGTTAATGACTTCTGATCACCTTTTTTCTGAAGCCTTGGCATTTCTTTTGAGTCTGTCTTGTTTGCTCCTCTCCTTTTAGTTTCTGGAAGAATCCCTGTTTTAATGGCAGGTATAGCAATACGTTCGTCACGTGAAGCAATGATGTCTGATGTGGGGGACCAAACCTGTGGCGCTGTGTTTACTGGAACAGGAACCTTGAATATGTTTTCAGGTTTCTTAGGTGTTGGGCTTGAGACACCTCTGACTGTTGAAAATGCTTTTTGTCCTTGATTATGCCCACCCAGAAAGGGCTTAGCAGTTCTGTTAGACACAAGTGACCTGGAAAGAGCTGAACTTTGGTATGGATCCAGACCATTCATACCATTTGCTGATTGTGGTAACATCTGTTGCTGAAATGTCTGGTCTTGATAATGTTGTTGTTGCCTTACATAGATATCTTGTGGGGTTTGTCTACTTTCTTCCTGCGGAGGAGGCCTAACAATTTCACCTTCTGGTTCAACAACCGCATCCACTGGTATGCTTTTTTGTCTCATTTCCTCTTGTTCTGCAGAAAGCTCATCCATTCTTTGGCGCCTCTTGGCAAACATCAAGACTCCCTTTCCTTTTGTCTCTGGAAGATGCTCCATTGTTTCCAAGTTTGACTCGGTCTGTACTTTGAAATTCTGTTGTAGCTCAAAGCAGTGTTGTGGTTCTGGGAATTAAACGAGCTGTATTCTTCTCAGAATCAATTTTTGAAGAGAGCGACAATCTGTCCCGACTTACTTTGTAGTGTACAATCTCATTCTCGTCCGGAAATCTATCTTTGAGAAGCTGTACCGTAGCTAACCAGTGTGAACCTTCTGATCCTTTTTTGACACTTCTTGAACATCAACACGCGCTTCTTTTTGTCAGCGGTAAAAAGCAAAGTGTTATGTTTACTTTTTAGAGTTGGCTTTTCAGCTGTCTGTTCACTGACTGTGCCTCACTCCATCCTCCGTCCTGTGAAGGTAGATTTAGAACAAGAAAATATAGAAAATTACATGAAAATTATGAAAAATGGAATTACAAAACACAATACAGAAAACTGACCAGATTCATATATTAACAACATGACCAACATGAGATCATGGTTCACCTTGAATTTCACACAGGTCATCGCATAATAACTATGGCTATTACACTAACTCTGTGTTATTAAGAACAGGCACCAGCTATTATTTTAAGAAGATAAGGAATTATTAAGCAATTTTGATATTATATCTTTTATTGAAGAGGCATTTAGGTAACAAGATTTAAATTAAGTGAGTGCTTTTTATCTTCTGTCAGTTTTCAATTATAAATTTCTCTGCATATTTTAAGAAATCCATGAAAACGCCATCACATAAGCCTTAGTAGAACATTGTTAGCTGGGTTAGTTGAAACTAAATAAAGCTTTAACCATTTTTAGTTTACTAATTTATGATTAATTCTGCAAATCTTGTCTCCTATTAGATACATTAACATGGAAACAATTCCAACTGCAACAATTATATCCAAATTCAAGTTTGTTAAACATCCGATCCAATGCTACGTATCAGAATACAGTTGCATATATTCTAATTTTAAGTGTATTCATGCATATAAATGCAGCTTTAAATAAGCAATAATCATGAGGGAATCCCTCATATTATTCTGAAAAAATGAGCACACACTTACACTAAATCCAGGCAATCTATCTTCACAACTTTGTAAAAATAATACTTTTCTAATGCTTACACTTGGCTTTCTAAGTCAGCTTAGTCCAAAGCACCCAGACTTACTGAAAGCTTTTTTAGGTGAACAAACATTTGTGAGGGGTCATAAAACCCCTTGGCTAAAGTAAGTATCTGTGCACACTGTGTCAGTGCTCTTTGGTGGGGTGACAGGACAGTGAAAGACAGAGAGAGAGAGAGAGAGAGAGAGAGAGAGAGAGAGAGAAAGAGAGAGAGGTGTCCACTATTTAACGGAGTCAGGTCTCCTCACCAAGGAATCGTATGACAAATCTCTACTGACACATGCTGGTGCCTGTCAAATCAGTGGCCTGAGGAATACTTCAGGGACACACTCTTATTTTGGTATCTCTCAAATGCTGTTTAGCATATGGCTTGCCTCATCCATCCCAAACCATTACTAAAATTGACAAATGATGATGCAATATATATATATATATATATATATATATATATTTTTTTTTTAATCGCTATTTTAATTGCCATTGCTTCTAAATACACATAAAATAATTTTGTTACACCCAATAGCAAAACGTAACAACTCTTGAATGTTTCAATCTGTAAGGACATTTGTGCAAGTGTATAGTGTGTCAGAATTATCAGAGGATCCATTGCCTAGTAAAGCAACTGAAAACCCTATTTCAGAATTGGCTGGTTATTTCTGTCCAGGCACTCTAACTGTCAAGACATGCTCATGCAAGCAAGTACCATACAAACCAGCCAAATGATGACATCTCAAAATAAAATGTGCTCTTTTTTTAAATATATATTATATTTTACATTGTTATGATTCACTCTTTTAAGTATACACTATAACATAAAGTATGTAAGGTGTTAATTATTTAAGGTATTTCAATTTATATTATATTTCTTTTATTAGATAGCAGTAGAATAATGACAGTAGAATAATCAGTGGAGAGGTAATGAAAAAAAGAAAAACAGAGACAATAATAGACAAAGACAGCCACTGAAGGACAGATTTGGAGAAGGTTTTTGTCTTACGTGCCTGTCTTGCTTGGTGTCTGCTGAGTCTGATCAGTTCCGTCAAGGAGGCAGTGCCCCACCACTCTGCCTGCTCAGCACCCTGGACTTGAATTCCACTTGACACATAGAAGGTCCCACATCTCTCCCTCCTCCTTCTCTTCTGTCCCTCCTCTTCTTCTGCCTTTTTTCCACTTCCTAAGTTTCCAAGAAATTAAAACACCCCTGCTTTAAGTTCTTGCTGGGTTCTAGTGAGAACCTGTGCTAGAAGAGCTGTAGTCCCTGTTGTCTTGTTCACATATGGGGAGATATACTTTGAGAAGGGTCCATATCAGTCTCCTCAGTGTGGGAATGGGGAGTTGCCCTCTCATCCAGGAAGGAGTTTTAGAACTAGTGTCAATATCATGTCAAAGCACACTGATACCATTCTTAGAGTGACCAGAGGGATGCTTGGCGAGGCTCTTGATGCTTGATAACACTGCTGTCTGACCTTGTTTATGTATCTGAGCTGCCCATGAGAGCTGGGCCCTTAAGGTTTAAAATAAAAAGCATGAACACAAATAACTTTTGGTATTTCACTATTAAGTGTTTTCCCCTTAATAAACTCATTATTTGCTGCTTACTGATGGTAAGGTAGTATTTTGGTAGTTATAAGTATTTATAAACAGTCAATATGCTAATAATATTCACTCTAATAAGCAGCCAGATAATAGTGAATAGTGTTCCCTAATCTAAAGTTGTTATGATAACTTCCGTTGTAGTACAGAGCACACACATAGACATACAGAGGGGGAAAAAAAAGGAATATACACAATATAAATGACCAATGACATCCATTTAATTTTACAGTTTCCTCATCTGCATTAAGCCAGTTAATGGATATTTACAGAGAACAATAAGTAAGATATAAAAAGCATTTCAAGAATTTCCTGGCACAAAATCCTTTGCTATTCCAGACACTTAACCGTGAAGTAATGTTGTGCTGCAAATAAGCACAACCTGCTGTAACACAGACCTAATATAGGCAAGTGAATCAAATGGCATCTGGGATCTTATAAACTGATTGTGAGCCATGAAACTCAGAAACTTAACTTGAAATGTTTTTATCTGATCTCACAGTCTTTTTGTTGTTGTATAGAAAGGACTAAACAATATATCCATTGAGCAACTGTATAATTCAGCCCACTCTATGAATTGTGAAATATATGTGTAATATCAATTTAACACATTCTTCCTGATACACATCTTACTGTTAGACAACAGAAAAACTGAAATGTCAATCAATTATTGTAAATGATTCTAAAACAGATCTAATAAAAGTAAAAAAAAACTAATAACAATGTATTTGTTTAATGTACTGTATATTCATCTGTGCATTTCATCATCAACAACAATACTCATGTTGCATTCAAATAACATTTGCAATATATTTCATCAGTATTGCAGAAATGCTCACTAGCCACTCAAATTAAAATCACTGACTTTGTGTTGTCTAAAGTAAAAAAAAAAATCCAAAATATTCTTGGCTAAAATCCAGGTCTAGGCATTCGCACATGTATTTGGTGACTTCCAAAATCATACAAACTCACCAAGGGACAGTAAGTCTAATGGAGTGAATTCATTCCTCTTCCTCAATAGGGAGTCTGGAAAGCCATCAGCCCTTCTGCTCTCTCTAGAAGGAATGGTATTCACTGTTTGTGTCTAAATGTTAAACTAGCATTTGTGTCCTGGGAGCCAAACACAACAGTGTGGTGGCTGTTTTTCATATTGTGTGCTCTGTAGGCCATATTTTCTCCTCCTGATGGTCCTCACACAGTCTCATTGCCATTTATGTCTCAGTACGCATATACAAGCATGGACAGAGATGAAAAGATAAGAATTGGAGGGGAAAAAACCTAATTATACAGTTTATTAGCACCCATGTTTGCACCATATGATGATATGATATACATTCCATACTGTTATATGCATGTTGCTTATTGTCTTTTATATTGAAATACTGATTGTAGAATGTTGCTTGTGTATAGCCTCAGATAATATTCAAAGCCTCTAGGAACCAGGGATGGCACATCATAAATAGTCATCATACAGTACATGTCATGTGACAAAAAACATGATGTCATTCTTATCTCTGACAGACAGCTGTTTCTGCATTAGTTTTATTAGTCTGACCTTTGACCTTAGGTTGACAGGACGCCTGCTGATCAAGTAAATATTTCAGCTGGACAAAATGACTTTGATATGTGATAGTCTGATAGGAATCAACACTTGCATACATGTCATCTCTTACCAGGGCCCAGGGCCACTGCTAACCAAATGAGTTCCCCAACCCAAGCACCAAAAATCATGAGATACTATTGATTATTAAAACATATCCAGTCAAAATATTTAATTGTTGGTCTACTGTATGCAACAACTAAAAGGCGGGAAACATTATGGAGCAACAGCCCAGATCGCCCACTTTCACACCTGAAATAGAAAGCTTTTGTAACATGTATACACTACAGTCAGATTTTTTTTTCAAGAAATTAATACCTTTATTCAACAAGGATGCATTAAATTAATTAAAAGTGACAGTAAAGATATTATAATGTTCTAAAAGCTTTCCAGTCAATTGTTCTTTTGAACTTTCTATACATCAAAGAATCCTGGGGAAAAAAACTGAACACAAAAAAACTGTTTTCAACACTGATAATAATAGTAATAAATGTTTCTTGAGCAGCAAATCAATGTATTAGAATGATTAAAATTCAGGTTTGCCATCAAAGAAATCTTAAAATATCCTCACATAGAAAACATTTGTTTTAAATTGCAAAAATGTTTCACAATATTATTGTTTTTGCTTTATATTGGATAAAAATGCAGCCTTGTGGTGAGTTTGAGAGACTTCTGTTAAAAACTTTTCCGAATAAAACTTTTAAATAGTGGTGTAAACAGTAGTGCACAGTTCACAGTCAATGCAAGAGTGGCCCTAGAAAGATAGTTCATGTTAATTCAAACTCCTGACAGCAACTGGATAGTCCATCCAAAAATACGTTCACAGGGTAAGTGATTATGTCACACCAGTCTCAAGTATAGTGTTCATGTGTTATACTTCTGAAACTGTAATAGTTAAAAATTATCAGGGTTGGAAATGGCAGGGGGGCTGAGTTCATGGATTTCTGCATTTATTGAGCAGAATTTTGACTTTTGTGCATGTAGCCAGTGGGAATGTGTCTCAGTATGCAACCTCAAATCTTAAGGATACTCAGAAATCTGAACAGAAACAGATTATTGAACAGCTCAGGCTATGAAACTTTGGATAACACTTTAGAATACTGTTTCTTCATTAATGAATAACTACACAGAAACAAATGAGTAATACAATATTGTCATTCTAACTACTATTAACAACAAACTCAAATCAACAAATTAACAAAGTAGCAGCACTCAGTTCACTGTTAACTTATCAGTAATTACTATTTTTAGCATATCTCTCAAGTAGTAAAGGATGGTTACATTTTAGTATAGGGAACAGTTCTCACTATTAACTAGCTACTTATTAGCATGTCTATTATTAACATATAGGCTGTTTATTAATACTTATAAAGCGCCGTAGTTAAAGGTTTGTTAATAGCGAGAACTGGACCTTAAAATAAAGTGTGACCGGAACTACATACAGTTTCATAATGTAATAATGCATAATTAATTCTAAAGTGAAGATCATAGTAACCCACTAGTAATTACTCAAATATTACCAAATCCTTCAGAAGGGATTACTAAATATTTGGAACAGTATTCCAAAGTAATTAGCATGATAACTTTCTAGTAATGACTTGAAATTTTGTAGGTTTTGGATAGTAATTCCTTTTAATAGATTTGTGGACCCCCTTCTGTAAAACATAAATTAAAATGTGATTTAAGAAGCACAATGGGTTTTGTCATAAGCTGGATGTATGCAGTACTTTTTATAAACTGACCATTAATACTTAAGGGAAAAAAGATTGTTCAGAGCCAAAAAAAAAAGAAAAAAAAGAAAGAAAATCATTGTGGAATAAATGAGTAAATAAAGTCACTAGAATGATGAGTGTGTTGTGAAAACACAACTGCATTATATTTTAATACTTACTTCTAAACATTGTAATCCTTATACTATAAAATTTCATGTTACTTTATGTTATACATGGATGTTGTAGTCTGACTTTTCCCACTGAATTACTGAATTACTAATACTCAGATGAGGAAAGGAATTGGGTCTCTGACAGATTAAAATCGACAGCAATCAAAATGTTATATACATTTGTTTATTATTTTATTACAAGAGAATATAACACTTACAATAAACAATAATAAACTTTATTAAGTGTTACATTTTGAGCACTAACATTTTATTATTCCTCTGAGACCAGAGTTACATTTTTCAAATATCTAAGAAGTCACACATAAAATTATTTATTTTGGAATGCACTTATATAATCCACTGCCACCATTTACTGGTACCACTTCTCATCATTTGCGAAGAACTACAAAGTAACAAAACTATGTTTTGTACCTTTCAATTCCAGACCTTCCTACAGTGTAATTTCTATTGAAAAAGCCAGAATGAGCAAAATAACTATTAGTATATTCTCAAATAATGAAATTAACTACGGTCCTTCCTACCTGAGAGAGAGAGGAGGCACTCTGGCTTAGACTCTGACTCTCCCCTTTTTCTCACAAAACCAGTCATAAGTAGCACGGACATGTTTGTAGCAATAGCCAACAACATATTGTATGGGTCAAAATTATCAATTATTCTTTTATGCCAAAAATCATTAAGCTATTAAGTTCAGCTCATGTTCCATGAAGATGTTTTGTAAATTTCCTACTGTAAATATATCAAAATGTAATTTTTTAATAATAATATGCATTGCTAAGAACTTCATTTGGAGAGCTTTAAAGGCGATTTTCTCAGATTGTCCCTCCAGATTTTCAAATAGTTGTATCTCGGACAAATATTGGCCTATACATCAATGGAAAGCTTATTTATTCAGCTTTCAGATGATGTATAAATCTCCATATCAAAAAAATTGACCCTTATGACTGGTTTTGTGGTCCAGGGTCACATACTGACTGATATTAAAACTTAATCAAGGCCTAATTGGTATCTTTTACATTCTTGACATTAAATAATATACAAAACAGCCAAATACATTTAAATGTCAATTAGTTAAATATATATTAAGAGTTCCATATCATTAGTTAGCATGAATTAAATTTAATTACTGACCTATTGTCAGAGATATAGGCTATTATAAGTATAAGTAACTTTGTCCATAATGTATATGCTAATGTACAGTAATACAGTTTCACTAACTACCGAAATTTCATGTATGGCATCTGATCTTCAGATAACTGCTATAGCTGAATGCTATTAACAATAAAGAAAGACGCTCAGGATTTAACAAATCAAAGGACTGCTGCATTTAGAAAACAGAAAATAGCACCAAAATAACATTTGGGGGTTCTCACGCATCTTCACCCAACTTGTTGCATTGTTAAACTATGTTTTCAGTGTATTTTTGTTTTTAGTTCCCATTTCTAGTTCTTCACTGTACACATTCTACCAATTTTTCATGGTGGAATTTTTTCTGATATATAAGCAAAATATTTAGGTCAATCAAAATGACCTATAAGGTAAAATGCAAACTAGATTCTACCTTCGGGCTGCTTTAGAAATCTTGAAAGACCTCCTTCTCTTTTGTATACATATGGAATAGTTGTTTTCACTTTTACATTTTTTATCCAAAACAACAACAAAACGTTCACTGGGGTTGGTTAAAAAAAAAAAGTATCTACCCCAACACTGTTGAGTATTATAGACCCGCTGCTGGTTATTGAATGGTTTTATAAAAACATTATGATGTGCAATTAAAAGACCACTTCTGCATCATATACAAGTCATCAAAATGAAAATAAATAAACAAAAAAAAAGTAAAAGACATCACAAGTTTTTGGCTGGAAAATCTGGTGTGCTTCCTAAACAATGTGCACATTTGACGTAAGGAAAAGCAGGTGCCCACTTGAGTAACAGGGTTCTAGCTTGACCTTGAGAAGTAATCCTAGTCTACCATAAGTAATTTCTCTATTTGATTAAATATTAAAAAGGTTAGGGTCAATGGGGCTTTGAATCTCTACCCAAGTATACCAAGACTGTTTAGGGTTCAGTTGTGAAACATAAAATGTGTAATACAGTAAGTATGAAACAGCTAGTCAGTGCCAAAAATGAGCCACATCAGTAACACAGAAGCACATTACATTATACAATAACACTGATGTTGTGTTTTACAAGTAGCTGCTGTTTTACCACTAACACTGCACATCAATTTGCATCACACCACAGTCCCAAATTTCTACCAGGGTACGTATACATTCAGCAGTCAGTTCACTAAAGAGAATCCAGAGCAGCTGTCGAGCGCAGTCCAGAACAGCAGCATTATCCAATAAGTGTTAATTATCTAGAAACGTCCAAGTGCTTAGGGTGGATTTCCTGACTAACTTCTAGACAGCATTGTCAAAAATCTTAAGAGACTGCATTATATTTTCATCCTGCGAAACAAAAGCACAAACAGTGGTATTATTATGCATATCTGCTTTAGTAAATAAAGATATAGATAAAGATAAAACGAGCCATACTTTTTGGCAGCAGTCAATAAATTCATCAACAGTTACTACGCCATCCTGGTTTATGTCCATTTTCTTAGGGGGGAAGGAAAAAAACTGATTACAATGTATTTTTGCTTTCAAATGTAACGTGAGGTGTTATCTTGCAATGCTTATTGAAACTGATTTTTAACAGAGATTTTAATGAATATATCTGCTGTATAACTAGCCTGATCTCGTTAAAAATGTGAATAATTAACAGACTTAATACTTGCTATGTCTCACTACAGTTTCCAGGTGAGATGTCCACTGGGTGGACATTTGTTTGTTTTGTTTTCTTTTTACCCCTTAATCGTAATTTTAAATTAAAATTTGAAATGAAAATTAAAACATTTAAGGAACTCATAACTTAGTGCACTGAAGGTCGGTCTTTTTTAGTTTGTGTGTTTCCTGGCATTTGAAGCCATGTCTTTGACTGAAAGTAGAACTAAATGACACTTTATATTACGTTAACTGACATTAGTCAAATTTTTATTACGCTCAGGTTAGTGTTTTCAAGACAAATTGTGCACAGTTTGAATGTTCTGAAACCATACAAAAGGTCTGTATGGTTTGACAAACAGTGTTACATTTAACGTGCTATTTAAAAAAATAGTTCACCCAAAAATTAAAACTCTCTGATTATTTGCTCACCCTCATATTGTTCAAAAACCTAGATGACTTTCTTACTGCTACAAAACACAGAAGATGTTTGGAAGACTGTTGGTAACTAACTAACTAACTGGTTCCACAGGAGAAAGACATACAGGTTAGGAACGACATGAGGGTGAGTGTCTAAATGAGGGTTTATTTTTTGGGTGAACTATCCTTTTAACTGGCATATGCAAATAGGATTGAAAGTCACAGTGCTTCTAGCACCACCCTGTGGACATTTTCACCTGAAAACTGCTATAATATGAAGCAAAATATGCATAGTGACATTTTCCAAATATAATAGTGCATAAAAACATTACTTGGAAGAACATTCTGACGTGTTGCCTTACTGCCTCCTCTTTAAGTCGTGGATGGATAGATTTCCCCATCAAATCATAAATAGACTTCAATATATCCAACATTTCCTGAAACAAAAAGATTATATACAGTCTTTGCATTAAATACTTTCCAGACCAAACAAGGTTTTTGACAGGAATCAAACATAATCTTCAGACATAATTTTGAGAGCTACATATTCAGATTAAAATATTTTCAGACCTCTTTAGTAATTTGTCCATCTTTGTTTATATCATATAGATTGAAGGCCCAGTTCAGCTTCTCTTCAGTAGTGCCTCTCAACAAAACTGAGAGATCACAGACTAACTCCTGCAAAAACAAGAAAGCTGAAATATCAATGACACCTTCATACTTACACTGACACACACAAATACATTAAAGCTAGTGAATAGATGAAGAATTCACATAATAAGGTGCCTGAACATTCCTGCCTTTTTATTATGTACATATACATAATAAATATACACTGTACACACACATATAGTATGTAAACATAAACTTTATTTTGAATGTGATTACTCACAATTAATCGTTTTGCAGCACTAATTAAAAATATTATATCCAAATTATCAAAACTTTACAAAACAGTGTATTTTTTTCTATTTATCCCCAAACAATTAATTTAAAAATTCTTACCTCAAAACTAAGAGAGCCATTCTTATCTTTATCAAATGCATTGAAAAGAAACTGAGCATACTTTGATGAATCTAAGAAAATAAAAACAATGAATATAATTATATTGCTGCAAGCAAAAGTTTAAGTTTCTGTGACATACATAAATTCAGCCACATTTCAGTTCATCTTTGATTTGAACGGGATCTAGTCATAACATGGCACACTCCATTTTTTCCAAAGGGATATAAAGTTACATTGGTTTCATCATATTATAATGTAACTTGTTTTGTTTTTTTTAATAAATACGTAAAAAAGTAATTATATTATGTGGAAAATTTCACATCATACCACAAGGAGGAGACACTGACTGCAATGTGCAGTAAAGGTTATCTGGTCTTCAAACTGCCACATTAAGTATTTTTATGTTATTTTCACATTTTTAGATACAGTAATTTACTAATATCCCTAGAATCTATAATGGTAACACAAAATACACATCACTTTCATACTGAAATTGCATTTTCTAGTTTCCTATTATTATCTTTATTAAACACAGTGCATATTGTTTGGCCAAACATATTTAATAATCTACAAACAAATTTAAATGGACCAACCTCCCAGTGGGAAGAACAGAGCATAGATGTTTTTAAATGTGTCCTCATTCACAACTCCGCTTGGACAATCCTAGTAAAAACAGGACCAGACAAGAAAGCAATATTTAAGAGACTGGAATATCTCCAAAGAGAGCAGAAGCCCTAAAATGACAACATAATTTTTAATTTCTACACCCAGCAGGTGGGGTTTAACTGAACTCTCACATTCTTGAATCCTCTATAGAGTAACTGCAGCTCTTGTCTGGAGAAATGGGTCTGTGACTGCAGTTGCTCCAGATTTTCCGGGTGATACCGCACCGTTGTGCTCTCTTGTTCTTCGTCCTCATTATCTGCAACATAGCACACACAGCCACCATCATTTATATGGGCAAAACAGCTTCAGAATCAAAGAATCAGTCTTTTTATTTACTGTGACACATGCAGAAGTTCAGATGCATCCTCACTTGCTTGCAAACTGTTCACTGACGCCTAGAGCTTTATCTTTAATTAAGAATCCTGGCACTGGCAGGTACATTGACACTAATTACACAAACACTTGTCTTTTTGATGAATAATGAAAAGAGAGTGACATGTATTGATGGCTTTATCAAGGCCATGTTTCCTTTTACACTCCATTATCTGTGATTTGAGAATCTACATTAGGGTCAAACAGATTTTATGTTTGAGATCTGAGAAAAGTATTTAACTGTTGGTAAGTGGGGTCAATATTCGCAGCAACATACAAGTATTCATTGTGTAGTTGTTTAGTGCTGTATTTTACATTGATTTTACACCTGTATAATGGCATTTTGATAGAATTTTTGTATAACTCCTCTGACCTCTGGCTGTTTTGTTATGTAAAGCTGTTCATAAAATACTATTTAGCAGCTATTATGTTATGTGTGTGTCATAAACAGCTTACAGGGTCTGCTGGACTGTTTCTGTGAATTTTATTAAATATTCACTACTGTGCCTTAGCAGGTCAGGTAACTAAAGACACTGAGCGGTGTCTCCTTTAGGACATGCATAATACCTCTGTCCCAGATTCTCATGAAGAACGTCCTGGTGCATAGGTTGATGCTTGCAGAGAATCACTGGTTTTCACAAGATACCGTCTCTGTGCTTAAAAAAAGTTCTACCTCTAGCCTAATTTCTAAATATCATTGCCCATGTATGAGAAAAATACTATATCTGAGGAAGACAATGAAAGAAAAAAGGTTGAGATAACACAATTATAATCTCCCTTAAAACATACAGTCCTATTTGAAAAATTCACTATTTGTAGGTCAAGATGTTCTTGTTTAACAGAGATTGAGGAGATAACATGCTAAAATTGGGGTACCAGAATGACCTACTTTAAGATTGGTCAAGATGTTACAAGCTGCTCCTAGAACATAATCAATCAAGTCACAGCACCCACCACTGTTCACTGGTCACATTTCACTGCACAGGTGGTGCTACAAATAACTAGAGCAGATTTTAGAGTTGTATTTGTGTAGTTCTGGATCTGGAAACTTCCTACGTGTGCCTTATAAATTATTATTGCATGATTACAAAATTTAGTTGGTATAAATGAATGATTTTATACCCTAAGGTACAAAAGCTGCAAGGTACATCTCTGTACCCTATTTTATGCAGTTTTTATCGTTTTTAATAGAACACCTAATCATTAATAGAACACCAGTTTTAATGAGAACTCCACATTTTAATAGATTGACTCAACCGTTCAGATAGGTTTCATTTTGTATAAATATGTATAGTATTTGCAAATAGAAACTCATCTAATCTGTCTAAAGGTGTTCTATTAAACACTCTGCGCAGGATGTGAAAACGATGTATGTGAAATCACTGGCCTTAAATTTAATTTACATGAGAGAATATGGTATTTCACTCTATTTTAGAACTGAGAATACAGTTTTGAGAAAACCTAAAATTAAAGGAGAACTCCACTTCCAGAACAACAATTTACAAATAATTTACTCACCCCCTTGTCATCCAAGATGTTCATGTCTTTCTGTCTTCTGTCGTAAAGAAATTATGGTTTTTGAAGAAAACATTTCAGGATTTTTCTCCATATAATGGACTTTATTGGTGCCCTGATTTTGAACTTTCAAAATGCAGTTTAAATGCAGCTTCAAATGGCTCTAAACAATCCCAGACAAGATCGAAGGGTCCTATCTAGCTAAACGATCTATAATTTTTTTTGAAAAATAAAAATTTGTATACTTTTTAAGCACAAAAGCTTGTGTAGCACAGGCTCTGTGATGCATGTCCACGACGCTACGAATCACGTCTAAATTCATCGTCTGTGTACTCTGGCTCAAAAAGGTAGAGTATGGCGAAAAGCTCCATCTTATTTTCTCCTACAACTTCAGAATCGTCGGACATCGTTGTACTTTTTGTTTGTAAACAGCGTTTGACTTACTTGCACTTCCTTAGTCTTTGTACGTTTGCTTTGTAAACACTGGGTCTGTTGTTCCGCGTGACCTTTCGACGTGATTCAATAATACGTAGCGTTGTGGACGTGCATCCCAGAGCCTGTGCTACACAAGCTTTTGTGCTTAAAAAGTATACAAATTTTTATTTTCTGAAAAAAATGACAGATCGTTCTGCTAGATAAGACCCTTCTTCCTTCTTCTTCTTTAGAGCCCTTTGAGGCTGCATTTAAACTACATTTTGGAAGTTCAAAATCGGGCCACCAATGAAGTCTATTATATGGAGAAAAATCCTGAAATGCTTTCCTCAAAAACCATAATTTCTTCACAACTGAAGACAGAAAGACATGAACATTTTGGATGCCAAGGGGGTGAGTACATTATTTGTAAATTGTTGTTTTGGAAGTGGAGTTCTCCTTTAATCATTGTGCGCGCGCGCACACACACACACACACACACAGTCAAAACAACATTATTAACAAAAAACAGCTTCAGCTCAGATGAAAGAGTAAATCGAAAAGGAATAGTGGCTGATAGAAGAAAACTATAAAGAGGAGCTATTTTAGTAAGCTTTATATAAAAAATGACCCATTTTGCTGCGTCTTCATCAGCAAACCATTTCTGTTAATTTCAGTAGGGCTTAGTTTAATGTAATTTCTTTCATTTTTCCACTTATTGCCATAGTGTGTCATGAGAAATGTGGCAATTTTTCTTTGCCTGCTGAGTGGCAACATGACTTTATCACTTTCATAAATGTCTTCTGTGGCCTGTTTTTGAAGTAGAAGGGGGAAAAGATTGAATGGTTTGTAGTTATTTTTGTCTTAGGCTGCTCTTAAGGCAAAGCAGGTGTTATATACAGACAGGGCAGTGAATCCCCAGCAGGAAAACAATCAAGTGAATTAAATCAATCATATACTAATGTAATCTGCATGCATGAATTTCAAGTAGGAAGGTGTGTTTACTTATAGCAGATAAAACAAAAGCGCAAAACCTTCTCAAATGCAGAAACAATGAAGCCAAAAATCCAGCAGAACTGTAGCAGACAAAATTACCTGAAAAAGATACCGGTGTCTGCAATACTTAATTTATGGCATTATTAAGGGATCATCAGTGTCTTATGGTCGGCTATGAAATGATGGAGTGTGTAATTATATTTAGTCCCACAAGGATATGAAGCACAGCCAAGGGAAAGATGAAATTAATTAGAACTCTCATCCACAAAGTTAAGACCATTAATGATTAGCACTGTATTTCAATAATAAG
>JAHKKF010494265.1:0-16911 GCA_019740295.1 Labeo calbasu | reverse complement strand
CTTCCTGTTCTGTGATCAGCCTTGAAGATCATGGATGTAATTTTGAGGAAATTGAGCTGCTAATATCACCCACTGAAGTTTTTACAGTTACGGACATCAGGGAAATTAGCAATAGCAATGATGAGTATAAAGAGATCACCTTAACACATCTTCGCAGTCAGAGTTCTTCTAATTGCACTGGTCTTGCCAGGTAAGAGATAGAGAAAGCAGTAAAGATTAGTTTGATTGTATAAAAACTATCATTTGTGATAAACTAAGCACATCTAAAATAATCTTACTGATCTGAAATTTCTCTTTCTGTTTAAAGCTTGCCTGAAGAATCTAAAGAATCATCTTCAAGTTTCTGGAGTTCCAGTTTACTGAGTCTGATGGCTTCCTTGCTCATGCTGTACTTACACACACTGACTCTGTAAAATACTCTGCATGTTCTCAAAATCTTGTGTGCAAAAGTAAAAGTTACATTCATTTACTTAATGAATGTCATAACAACTTCTGTGTTCTTGACTTGTAAGGTAGAAATTTATCACAACAATGAAATTTGCTTTAATGCATTTTCTCTGTTCTCATTTTAATCTAATCCTTAAGACCACTTAAACCTTAAAAACTAAAAACTATTGGCCTATATAAATATATAAAATAGGCTTACATATTTTTTTAGTAAAACTGAACTGTAGCATTCTTTGAAAATTCTCAAGCGTTGCAAAAACATCCATAAATTCCTTTTTACAATTCCATAAAGTGTATAGCAGAGATGCTCTAAAAGGTATACCTTTACAAGACGTACGTCATACCACCAGAGGGCGCCATTATGCTAGCCCTCACATCACCAGCAGTATTTTTTTTTATCATTTCTGTCGTGTTGCTATTTCATATATATATACATATATTTTATATATATATATATCATATATTGTTAATCACTGTTAATAATTGCGATATCAGTCAGCAACAGGGTGGAAGAACATTGTCACTACAGTAAACCCTACAGTTTGGGAAAAAAGTTCTGCTGTCTAAGACCACCCTTCCAAAATATCGAAGGTGGAGGACATTTGACAGACAGTTTTATCCATTGCAGCCAAAGTCCTATATTTATCAGTCCTTTACATTCCTGTTAATTCCCAACATAGACCTGCGGTAAACCAGGGTTTTTAAACTAGATCTCATATGGCAATCAAAATATACTGGCTACTTGATATTGTCATCAATAAAGAGCCTCTTACACTGTGTGAGAAAAAGAATGATTTTTTTTTTTAAATCTTTTTTTTTATTTATTATTGTATCTGCATAGTGATTTTTATTTCTCTTATTTTTTAGTAAAAATATATAGAATACTTACGAAGTAGGCTATTACATATATTACACTCACTAAATGGTCTGACGTGGAGAGACACCAAAAGAATGGTCATCAGAATAAATAATTAAAACGAGGGCATTCACCTAAGGGAGACAATTAGAGTTTTATAGAGCTAAGGGATGCTATAAGAGCCAAACACTGTATCAAGTTCCACTTAAAACATTAACCTGTCGGAAGTCAGAGAACTGAGAGAACCATGATTTAAAGAGATGTGTGTGTGTGCGTGTGTGTGTGTGTGTGTGTGTGTGTGTGTGTGTGTGTGAGATTGAGAGAGAGAGAGAGAGAGAGAGAGAGAGAATGGAAACGAATTCGCTCTCAGGTGTTTGTAACGCTGACGCGCATTCACACCTTTCAGCGTCACTGTTCATCCATATACCTGACAGAAAACTGAAACCAGCGGAATTCAAGCTGACAGAACATTGGAATAAACCAGAGAAACTGCTTTTCGTTCCATCCTCTCTGTAATTGAAAATGAGCAGCCGACGACGGCGATGCAAGCGTCAGTTGATCAAATTTACTCAGCATATTGCTCGATTAATCACAGGAACTCTGAACTCAGGTAAAGTCAACCAGTTTGTAATTGTCTCTTTCTGAATATGATTAACTGCTCTGTATGAGACTAACTTAATACAGGCATATATCATCATTTGACTGTCTCTGTGTTGTCCTAAAGTTCATTACATCCATTATCATGCTCATCTTTTGTTGCTAAACTGTTATTATTAAACATTTGGAGTACCATATACATCATAAATTTTCACAGCTCCCTTTGGTGAACAAACTCATGCAGACATGCAGGCTCATGCCAAGTTAGATTTCCACAATGGTGCTCTTTTGCCATAAGCCTACACACCATTCAAACAGACCAAGGGCAGTTTTGACATGAGGAAGTTGCAACAAAGCTATAACTAAATTTACATTTATGCATTTGGTAGATGCTTTTATTCAAAGCGACACTGCACTGAAGGTGTACTTTATAAATCAGTTCTTGCATAGCCTGGGAATCAAATGCATGACCTTGCAAATGCATGCAATAACGTTTGAGAATGAATGAATGAATGAATTTGAGTAAATAAATAAACTGTAGATTAATTTAATAATTGCAATATTGGCCAATCCAATTATTTTACTGTTTACATTTTTATTCTGAAAAGTCATAGCATGTAATGCATTCAACGACAGATATGTATGTTTCTCTCTCTCTCTCTCTCTCTCTCTCTCTCTCTCTCTCTCTCTCTCTCTCTCTCCTTTTTTAAAAGATAGGATTTATATTACAAGGTATTTCTCCCAAATTAGTGTCTATCAAGAGCATGGTGCGACTGTTAATATGTGTATGTGTATGTTTTTTTCTTGTCTTATAAAGGTGGACTTGTGGAAACAGGGATTTGCATTTAAATGTAAAACTTCCAGTCATGTTTAAATTGATTTTCAAAAACAACCCCACCTAAAGAAAATAACTTACTGTACACTCTTCCTTGGTTTGACATGCATTCCCATTTCTGTAATGTAATTATCCCATACAACAACAGTTCATTTTTTTTTAAACCATGACATCAATTAAGAAATAACCACACTAAACTAATGGAATTACATGTAATTACAATAGATCAACTATAAGATATCCAGCAAAGGACTTTTTTTTTAGTGTTCAACTCAAATTGTCAGTGCAAATATCTATCTATCTATCTATCTATCTATCTATCTATCTATCTATCTATCTATCTATCTATATATGATAAGTTAATAGAAAAGTCAACAGGTGTTGTAACTCTTTCCAGACAGTCTTGTGAAATTCATGCTATACACCCTTTTTTTTTCTTTGACTCTTCAAGGGTGTAATTACATGTTACTGAAATTGTTAATAATTAATGATAGAGTTGTAGATCAAATATCTTGCCAAGTTATTACAGAACCATGTTTCACTCCAATAGAGGTGGGCTAACTGTAATACCCAAGATCTTTTAGCCTGAAAATAATGCAAGCATGTACAACAAAATGATGTAAATCCACCAGAGTTGTATCAGCTAAGGTTTTAATATACACTGTTCTTCCATAAAATTATTCATTGACACAGTGTAGTTAGTAAATTTGATTGTTTCACTGTTTCAATTTTCACTGTCTATTATTCTAATAATAACATAAATAATCTCTTACCACACCCTTTATGGCTTATTATTGAAATACAGTGCTAATCATTAATGGTCTTAACTTTGTGGATGAGAGTTCTAATTAATTTCATCTTTCCCTTGGCTGTGCTTCATATCCTTGTGGGACTAAATATAATTACACACTCCATCATTTCATAGCCGACCATAAGACACTGATGATCCCTTAATAATGCCATAAATTAAGTATTGCAGACACCGGTATCTTTTTCAGGTAATTTTGTCTGCTACAGTTCTGCTGGATTTTTGGCTTCATTGTTTCTGCATTTGAGAAGGTTTTGCGCTTTTGTTTTATCTGCTATAAGTAAACACACCTTCCTACTTGAAATTCATGCATGCAGATTACATTAGTATATGATTGATTTAATTCACTTGATTGTTTTCCTGCTGGGGATTCACTGCCCTGTCTGTATATAACACCTGCTTTGCCTTAAGAGCAGCCTAAGACAAAAATAACTACAAACCATTCAATCTTTTCCCCCTTCTACTTCAAAAACAGGCCACAGAAGACATTTATGAAAGTGATAAAGTCATGTTGCCACTCAGCAGGCAAAGAAAAATTGCCACATTTCTCATGACACACTATGGCAATAAGTGGAAAAATGAAAGAAATTACATTAAACTAAGCCCTACTGAAATTAACAGAAATGGTTTGCTGATGAAGACGCAGCAAAATGGGTCATTTTTTATATAAAGCTTACTAAAATAGCTCCTCTTTATAGTTTTCTTCTATCAGCCACTATTCCTTTTCGATTTACTCTTTCATCTGAGCTGAAGCTGTTTTTTGTTAATAATGTTGTTTTGACTGTGTGTGTGTGTGTGTGTGTGCGCGCGCGCACAATGATTAAAGGAGAACTCCACTTCCAAAACAACAATTTACAAATAATGTACTCACCCCCTTGGCATCCAAAATGTTCATGTCTTTCTGTCTTCAGTTGTGAAGAAATTATGGTTTTTGAGGAAAGCATTTCAGGATTTTTCTCCATATAATAGACTTCATTGGTGGCCCGATTTTGAACTTCCAAAATGTAGTTTAAATGCAGCCTCAAAGGGCTCTAAAGAAGAAGAAGGAAGAAGGGTCTTATCTAGCAGAACGATCTGTCATTTTTTTCAGAAAATAAAAATTTGTATACTTTTTAAGCACAAAAGCTTGTGTAGCACAGGCTCTGGGATGCACGTCCACAACGCTACGTATTATTGAATCACGTCGAAAGGTCACGCGGAACAACAGACCCAGTGTTTACAAAGCAAACGTACAAAGACTAAGGAAGTGCAAGTAAGTCAAACGCTGTTTACAAACAAAAAGTACAACGATGTCCGACGATTCTGAAGTTGTAGGAGAAAATAAGATGGAGCTTTTCGCCATACTCTACCTTTTTGAGCCAGAGTACACAGACGATGAATTTAGACGTGATTCGTAGCGTCGTGGACATGCATCACAGAGCCTGTGCTACACAAGCTTTTGTGCTTAAAAAGTATACAAATTTTTATTTTTCAAAAAAAATTATAGATCGTTTAGCTAGATAGGACCCTTCGATCTTGTCTGGGATTGTTTAGAGCCATTTGAAGCTGCATTTAAACTGCATTTTGAAAGTTCAAAATCAGGGCACCAATAAAGTCCATTATATGGAGAAAAATCCTGAAATGTTTTCTTCAAAAACCATAATTTCTTTACGACAGAAGACAGAAAGACATGAACATCTTGGATGACAAGGGGGTGAGTAAATTATTTGTAAATTGTTGTTCTGGAAGTGGAGTTCTCCTTTAATTTTAGGTTTTCTCAAAACTGTATTCTCAGTTCTAAAATAGAGTGAAATACCATATTCTCTCATGTAAATTAAATTTAAGGCCAGTGATTTCACATACATCGTTTTCACATCCTGCGCAGAGTGTTTAATAGAACACCTTTAGACAGATTAGATGAGTTTCTATTTGCAAATACTATACATATTTATACAAAATGAAACCTATCTGAACGGTTGAGTCAATCTATTAAAATGTGGAGTTCTCATTAAAACTGGTGTTCTATTAATGATTAGGTGTTCTATTAAAAACGATAAAAACTGCATAAAATAGGGTACAGAGATGTACCTTGCAGCTTTTGTACCTTAGGGTATAAAATCATTCATTTATACCAACTAAATTTTGTAATCATGCAATAATAATTTATAAGGCACACGTAGGAAGTTTCCAGATCCAGAACTACACAAATACAACTCTAAAATCTGCTCTAGTTATTTGTAGCACCACCTGTGCAGTGAAATGTGACCAGTGAACAGTGGTGGGTGCTGTGACTTGATTGATTATGTTCTAGGAGCAGCTTGTAACATCTTGACCAATCTTAAAGTAGGTCATTCTGGTACCCCAATTTTAGCATGTTATCTCCTCAATCTCTGTTAAACAAGAACATCTTGACCTACAAATAGTGAATTTTTCAAATAGGACTGTATGTTTTAAGGGAGATTATAATTGTGTTATCTCAACCTTTTTTCTTTCATTGTCTTCCTCAGATATAGTATTTTTCTCATACATGGGCAATGATATTTAGAAATTAGGCTAGAGGTAGAACTTTTTTTAAGCACAGAGACGGTATCTTGTGAAAACCAGTGATTCTCTGCAAGCATCAACCTATGCACCAGGACGTTCTTCATGAGAATCTGGGACAGAGGTATTATGCATGTCCTAAAGGAGACACCGCTCAGTGTCTTTAGTTACCTGACCTGCTAAGGCACAGTAGTGAATATTTAATAAAATTCACAGAAACAGTCCAGCAGACCCTGTAAGCTGTTTATGACACACACATAACATAATAGCTGCTAAATAGTATTTTATGAACAGCTTTACATAACAAAACAGCCAGAGGTCAGAGGAGTTATACAAAAATTCTATCAAAATGCCATTATACAGGTGTAAAATCAATGTAAAATACAGCACTAAACAACTACACAATGAATACTTGTATGTTGCTGCGAATATTGACCCCACTTACCAACAGTTAAATACTTTTCTCAGATCTCAAACATAAAATCTGTTTGACCCTAATGTAGATTCTCAAATCACAGATAATGGAGTGTAAAAGGAAACATGGCCTTGATAAAGCCATCAATACATGTCACTCTCTTTTCATTATTCATCAAAAAGACAAGTGTTTGTGTAATTAGTGTCAATGTACCTGCCAGTGCCAGGATTCTTAATTAAAGATAAAGCTCTAGGCGTCAGTGAACAGTTTGCAAGCAAGTGAGGATGCATCTGAACTTCTGCATGTGTCACAGTAAATAAAAAGACTGATTCTTTGATTCTGAAGCTGTTTTGCCCATATAAATGATGGTGGCTGTGTGTGCTATGTTGCAGATAATGAGGACGAAGAACAAGAGAGCACAACGGTGCGGTATCACCCGGAAAATCTGGAGCAACTGCAGTCACAGACCCATTTCTCCAGACAAGAGCTGCAGTTACTCTATAGAGGATTCAAGAATGTGAGAGTTCAGTTAAACCCCACCTGCTGGGTGTAGAAATTAAAAATTATGTTGTCATTTTAGGGCTTCTGCTCTCTTTGGAGATATTCCAGTCTCTTAAATATTGCTTTCTTGTCTGGTCCTGTTTTTACTAGGATTGTCCAAGCGGAGTTGTGAATGAGGACACATTTAAAAACATCTATGCTCTGTTCTTCCCACTGGGAGGTTGGTCCATTTAAATTTGTTTGTAGATTATTAAATATGTTTGGCCAAACAATATGCACTGTGTTTAATAAAGATAATAATAGGAAACTAGAAAATGCAATTTCAGTATGAAAGTGATGTGTATTTTGTGTTACCATTATAGATTCTAGGGATATTAGTAAATTACTGTATCTAAAAATGTGAAAATAACATAAAAATACTTAATGTGGCAGTTTGAAGACCAGATAACCTTTACTGCACATTGCAGTCAGTGTCTCCTCCTTGTGGTATGATGTGAAATTTTCCACATAATATAATTACTTTTTTACGTATTTATTAAAAAAAACAAAACAAGTTACATTATAATATGATGAAACCAATGTAACTTTATATCCCTTTGGAAAAAATGGAGTGTGCCATGTTATGACTAGATCCCGTTCAAATCAAAGATGAACTGAAATGTGGCTGAATTTATGTATGTCACAGAAACTTAAACTTTTGCTTGCAGCAATATAATTATATTCATTGTTTTTATTTTCTTAGATTCATCAAAGTATGCTCAGTTTCTTTTCAATGCATTTGATAAAGATAAGAATGGCTCTCTTAGTTTTGAGGTAAGAATTTTTAAATTAATTGTTTGGGGATAAATAGAAAAAAATACACTGTTTTGTAAAGTTTTGATAATTTGGATATAATATTTTTAATTAGTGCTGCAAAACGATTAATTGTGAGTAATCACATTCAAAATAAAGTTTATGTTTACATACTATATGTGTGTGTACAGTGTATATTTATTATGTATATGTACATAATAAAAAGGCAGGAATGTTCAGGCACCTTATTATGTGAATTCTTCATCTATTCACTAGCTTTAATGTATTTGTGTGTGTCAGTGTAAGTATGAAGGTGTCATTGATATTTCAGCTTTCTTGTTTTTGCAGGAGTTAGTCTGTGATCTCTCAGTTTTGTTGAGAGGCACTACTGAAGAGAAGCTGAACTGGGCCTTCAATCTATATGATATAAACAAAGATGGACAAATTACTAAAGAGGTCTGAAAATATTTTAATCTGAATATGTAGCTCTCAAAATTATGTCTGAAGATTATGTTTGATTCCTGTCAAAAACCTTGTTTGGTCTGGAAAGTATTTAATGCAAAGACTGTATATAATCTTTTTGTTTCAGGAAATGTTGGATATATTGAAGTCTATTTATGATTTGATGGGGAAATCTATCCATCCACGACTTAAAGAGGAGGCAGTAAGGCAACACGTCAGAATGTTCTTCCAAGTAATGTTTTTATGCACTATTATATTTGGAAAATGTCACTATGCATATTTTGCTTCATATTATAGCAGTTTTCAGGTGAAAATGTCCACAGGGTGGTGCTAGAAGCACTGTGACTTTCAATCCTATTTGCATATGCCAGTTAAAAGGATAGTTCACCCAAAAAATAAACCCTCATTTAGACACTCACCCTCATGTCGTTCCTAACCTGTATGTCTTTCTCCTGTGGAACCAGTTAGTTAGTTAGTTACCAACAGTCTTCCAAACATCTTCTGTGTTTTGTAGCAGTAAGAAAGTCATCTAGGTTTTTGAACAATATGAGGGTGAGCAAATAATCAGAGAGTTTTAATTTTTGGGTGAACTATTTTTTTAAATAGCACGTTAAATGTAACACTGTTTGTCAAACCATACAGACCTTTTGTATGGTTTCAGAACATTCAAACTGTGCACAATTTGTCTTGAAAACACTAACCTGAGCGTAATAAAAATTTGACTAATGTCAGTTAACGTAATATAAAGTGTCATTTAGTTCTACTTTCAGTCAAAGACATGGCTTCAAATGCCAGGAAACACACAAACTAAAAAAGACCGACCTTCAGTGCACTAAGTTATGAGTTCCTTAAATGTTTTAATTTTCATTTCAAATTTTAATTTAAAATTACGATTAAGGGGTAAAAAGAAAACAAAACAAACAAATGTCCACCCAGTGGACATCTCACCTGGAAACTGTAGTGAGACATAGCAAGTATTAAGTCTGTTAATTATTCACATTTTTAACGAGATCAGGCTAGTTATACAGCAGATATATTCATTAAAATCTCTGTTAAAAATCAGTTTCAATAAGCATTGCAAGATAACACCTCACGTTACATTTGAAAGCAAAAATACATTGTAATCAGTTTTTTTCCTTCCCCCCTAAGAAAATGGACATAAACCAGGATGGCGTAGTAACTGTTGATGAATTTATTGACTGCTGCCAAAAAGTATGGCTCGTTTTATCTTTATCTATATCTTTATTTACTAAAGCAGATATGCATAATAATACCACTGTTTGTGCTTTTGTTTCGCAGGATGAAAATATAATGCAGTCTCTTAAGATTTTTGACAATGCTGTCTAGAAGTTAGTCAGGAAATCCACCCTAAGCACTTGGACGTTTCTAGATAATTAACACTTATTGGATAATGCTGCTGTTCTGGACTGCGCTCGACAGCTGCTCTGGATTCTCTTTAGTGAACTGACTGCTGAATGTATACGTACCCTGGTAGAAATTTGGGACTGTGGTGTGATGCAAATTGATGTGCAGTGTTAGTGGTAAAACAGCAGCTACTTGTAAAACACAACATCAGTGTTATTGTATAATGTAATGTGCTTCTGTGTTACTGATGTGGCTCATTTTTGGCACTGACTAGCTGTTTCATACTTACTGTATTACACATTTTATGTTTCACAACTGAACCCTAAACAGTCTTGGTATACTTGGGTAGAGATTCAAAGCCCCATTGACCCTAACCTTTTTAATATTTAATCAAATAGAGAAATTACTTATGGTAGACTAGGATTACTTCTCAAGGTCAAGCTAGAACCCTGTTACTCAAGTGGGCACCTGCTTTTCCTTACGTCAAATGTGCACATTGTTTAGGAAGCACACCAGATTTTCCAGCCAAAAACTTGTGATGTCTTTTACTTTTTTTTTGTTTATTTATTTTCATTTTGATGACTTGTATATGATGCAGAAGTGGTCTTTTAATTGCACATCATAATGTTTTTATAAAACCATTCAATAACCAGCAGCGGGTCTATAATACTCAACAGTGTTGGGGTAGATACTTTTTTTTTTTAACCAACCCCAGTGAACGTTTTGTTGTTGTTTTGGATAAAAAATGTAAAAGTGAAAACAACTATTCCATATGTATACAAAAGAGAAGGAGGTCTTTCAAGATTTCTAAAGCAGCCCGAAGGTAGAATCTAGTTTGCATTTTACCTTATAGGTCATTTTGATTGACCTAAATATTTTGCTTATATATCAGAAAAAATTCCACCATGAAAAATTGGTAGAATGTGTACAGTGAAGAACTAGAAATGGGAACTAAAAACAAAAATACACTGAAAACATAGTTTAACAATGCAACAAGTTGGGTGAAGATGCGTGAGAACCCCCAAATGTTATTTTGGTGCTATTTTCTGTTTTCTAAATGCAGCAGTCCTTTGATTTGTTAAATCCTGAGCGTCTTTCTTTATTGTTAATAGCATTCAGCTATAGCAGTTATCTGAAGATCAGATGCCATACATGAAATTTCGGTAGTTAGTGAAACTGTATTACTGTACATTAGCATATACATTATGGACAAAGTTACTTATACTTATAATAGCCTATATCTCTGACAATAGGTCAGTAATTAAATTTAATTCATGCTAACTAATGATATGGAACTCTTAATATATATTTAACTAATTGACATTTAAATGTATTTGGCTGTTTTGTATATTATTTAATGTCAAGAATGTAAAAGATACCAATTAGGCCTTGATTAAGTTTTAATATCAGTCAGTATGTGACCCTGGACCACAAAACCAGTCATAAGGGTCAATTTTTTTGATATGGAGATTTATACATCATCTGAAAGCTGAATAAATAAGCTTTCCATTGATGTATAGGCCAATATTTGTCCGAGATACAACTATTTGAAAATCTGGAGGGACAATCTGAGAAAATCGCCTTTAAAGCTCTCCAAATGAAGTTCTTAGCAATGCATATTATTATTAAAAAATTACATTTTGATATATTTACAGTAGGAAATTTACAAAACATCTTCATGGAACATGAGCTGAACTTAATAGCTTAATGATTTTTGGCATAAAAGAATAATTGATAATTTTGACCCATACAATATGTTGTTGGCTATTGCTACAAACATGTCCGTGCTACTTATGACTGGTTTTGTGAGAAAAAGGGGAGAGTCAGAGTCTAAGCCAGAGTGCCTCCTCTCTCTCTCAGGTAGGAAGGACCGTAGTTAATTTCATTATTTGAGAATATACTAATAGTTATTTTGCTCATTCTGGCTTTTTCAATAGAAATTACACTGTAGGAAGGTCTGGAATTGAAAGGTACAAAACATAGTTTTGTTACTTTGTAGTTCTTCGCAAATGATGAGAAGTGGTACCAGTAAATGGTGGCAGTGGATTATATAAGTGCATTCCAAAATAAATAATTTTATGTGTGACTTCTTAGATATTTGAAAAATGTAACTCTGGTCTCAGAGGAATAATAAAATGTTAGTGCTCAAAATGTAACACTTAATAAAGTTTATTATTGTTTATTGTAAGTGTTATATTCTCTTGTAATAAAATAATAAACAAATGTATATAACATTTTGATTGCTGTCGATTTTAATCTGTCAGAGACCCAATTCCTTTCCTCATCTGAGTATTAGTAATTCAGTAATTCAGTGGGAAAAGTCAGACTACAACATCCATGTATAACATAAAGTAACATGAAATTTTATAGTATAAGGATTACAATGTTTAGAAGTAAGTATTAAAATATAATGCAGTTGTGTTTTCACAACACACTCATCATTCTAGTGACTTTATTTACTCATTTATTCCACAATGATTTTCTTTCTTTTTTTTCTTTTTTTTTTGGCTCTGAACAATCTTTTTTCCCTTAAGTATTAATGGTCAGTTTATAAAAAGTACTGCATACATCCAGCTTATGACAAAACCCATTGTGCTTCTTAAATCACATTTTAATTTATGTTTTACAGAAGGGGGTCCACAAATCTATTAAAAGGAATTACTATCCAAAACCTACAAAATTTCAAGTCATTACTAGAAAGTTATCATGCTAATTACTTTGGAATACTGTTCCAAATATTTAGTAATCCCTTCTGAAGGATTTGGTAATATTTGAGTAATTACTAGTGGGTTACTATGATCTTCACTTTAGAATTAATTATGCATTATTACATTATGAAACTGTATGTAGTTCCGGTCACACTTTATTTTAAGGTCCAGTTCTCGCTATTAACAAACCTTTAACTACGGCGCTTTATAAGTATTAATAAACAGCCTATATGTTAATAATAGACATGCTAATAAGTAGCTAGTTAATAGTGAGAACTGTTCCCTATACTAAAATGTAACCATCCTTTACTACTTGAGAGATATGCTAAAAATAGTAATTACTGATAAGTTAACAGTGAACTGAGTGCTGCTACTTTGTTAATTTGTTGATTTGAGTTTGTTGTTAATAGTAGTTAGAATGACAATATTGTATTACTCATTTGTTTCTGTGTAGTTATTCATTAATGAAGAAACAGTATTCTAAAGTGTTATCCAAAGTTTCATAGCCTGAGCTGTTCAATAATCTGTTTCTGTTCAGATTTCTGAGTATCCTTAAGATTTGAGGTTGCATACTGAGACACATTCCCACTGGCTACATGCACAAAAGTCAAAATTCTGCTCAATAAATGCAGAAATCCATGAACTCAGCCCCCCTGCCATTTCCAACCCTGATAATTTTTAACTATTACAGTTTCAGAAGTATAACACATGAACACTATACTTGAGACTGGTGTGACATAATCACTTACCCTGTGAACGTATTTTTGGATGGACTATCCAGTTGCTGTCAGGAGTTTGAATTAACATGAACTATCTTTCTAGGGCCACTCTTGCATTGACTGTGAACTGTGCACTACTGTTTACACCACTATTTAAAAGTTTTATTCGGAAAAGTTTTTAACAGAAGTCTCTCAAACTCACCACAAGGCTGCATTTTTATCCAATATAAAGCAAAAACAATAATATTGTGAAACATTTTTGCAATTTAAAACAAATGTTTTCTATGTGAGGATATTTTAAGATTTCTTTGATGGCAAACCTGAATTTTAATCATTCTAATACATTGATTTGCTGCTCAAGAAACATTTATTACTATTATTATCAGTGTTGAAAACAGTTTTTTTGTGTTCAGTTTTTTTCCCCAGGATTCTTTGATGTATAGAAAGTTCAAAAGAACAATTGACTGGAAAGCTTTTAGAACATTATAATATCTTTACTGTCACTTTTAATTAATTTAATGCATCCTTGTTGAATAAAGGTATTAATTTCTTGAAAAAAAAATCTGACTGTAGTGTATACATGTTACAAAAGCTTTCTATTTCAGGTGTGAAAGTGGGCGATCTGGGCTGTTGCTCCATAATGTTTCCCGCCTTTTAGTTGTTGCATACAGTAGACCAACAATTAAATATTTTGACTGGATATGTTTTAATAATCAATAGTATCTCATGATTTTTGGTGCTTGGGTTGGGGAACTCATTTGGTTAGCAGTGGCCCTGGGCCCTGGTAAGAGATGACATGTATGCAAGTGTTGATTCCTATCAGACTATCACATATCAAAGTCATTTTGTCCAGCTGAAATATTTACTTGATCAGCAGGCGTCCTGTCAACCTAAGGTCAAAGGTCAGACTAATAAAACTAATGCAGAAACAGCTGTCTGTCAGAGATAAGAATGACATCATGTTTTTTGTCACATGACATGTACTGTATGATGACTATTTATGATGTGCCATCCCTGGTTCCTAGAGGCTTTGAATATTATCTGAGGCTATACACAAGCAACATTCTACAATCAGTATTTCAATATAAAAGACAATAAGCAACATGCATATAACAGTATGGAATGTATATCATATCATCATATGGTGCAAACATGGGTGCTAATAAACTGTATAATTAGGTTTTTTCCCCTCCAATTCTTATCTTTTCATCTCTGTCCATGCTTGTATATGCGTACTGAGACATAAATGGCAATGAGACTGTGTGAGGACCATCAGGAGGAGAAAATATGGCCTACAGAGCACACAATATGAAAAACAGCCACCACACTGTTGTGTTTGGCTCCCAGGACACAAATGCTAGTTTAACATTTAGACACAAACAGTGAATACCATTCCTTCTAGAGAGAGCAGAAGGGCTGATGGCTTTCCAGACTCCCTATTGAGGAAGAGGAATGAATTCACTCCATTAGACTTACTGTCCCTTGGTGAGTTTGTATGATTTTGGAAGTCACCAAATACATGTGCGAATGCCTAGACCTGGATTTTAGCCAAGAATATTTTGGATTTTTTTTTTTACTTTAGACAACACAAAGTCAGTGATTTTAATTTGAGTGGCTAGTGAGCATTTCTGCAATACTGATGAAATATATTGCAAATGTTATTTGAATGCAACATGAGTATTGTTGTTGATGATGAAATGCACAGATGAATATACAGTACATTAAACAAATACATTGTTATTAGTTTTTTTTTACTTTTATTAGATCTGTTTTAGAATCATTTACAATAATTGATTGACATTTCAGTTTTTCTGTTGTCTAACAGTAAGATGTGTATCAGGAAGAATGTGTTAAATTGATATTACACATATATTTCACAATTCATAGAGTGGGCTGAATTATACAGTTGCTCAATGGATATATTGTTTAGTCCTTTCTATACAACAACAAAAAGACTGTGAGATCAGATAAAAACATTTCAAGTTAAGTTTCTGAGTTTCATGGCTCACAATCAGTTTATAAGATCCCAGATGCCATTTGATTCACTTGCCTATATTAGGTCTGTGTTACAGCAGGTTGTGCTTATTTGCAGCACAACATTACTTCACGGTTAAGTGTCTGGAATAGCAAAGGATTTTGTGCCAGGAAATTCTTGAAATGCTTTTTATATCTTACTTATTGTTCTCTGTAAATATCCATTAACTGGCTTAATGCAGATGAGGAAACTGTAAAATTAAATGGATGTCATTGGTCATTTATATTGTGTATATTCCTTTTTTTTCCCCCTCTGTATGTCTATGTGTGTGCTCTGTACTACAACGGAAGTTATCATAACAACTTTAGATTAGGGAACACTATTCACTATTATCTGGCTGCTTATTAGAGTGAATATTATTAGCATATTGACTGTTTATAAATACTTATAACTACCAAAATACTACCTTACCATCAGTAAGCAGCAAATAATGAGTTTATTAAGGGGAAAACACTTAATAGTGAAATACCAAAAGTTATTTGTGTTCATGCTTTTTATTTTAAACCTTAAGGGCCCAGCTCTCATGGGCAGCTCAGATACATAAACAAGGTCAGACAGCAGTGTTATCAAGCATCAAGAGCCTCGCCAAGCATCCCTCTGGTCACTCTAAGAATGGTATCAGTGTGCTTTGACATGATATTGACACTAGTTCTAAAACTCCTTCCTGGATGAGAGGGCAACTCCCCATTCCCACACTGAGGAGACTGATATGGACCCTTCTCAAAGTATATCTCCCCATATGTGAACAAGACAACAGGGACTACAGCTCTTCTAGCACAGGTTCTCACTAGAACCCAGCAAGAACTTAAAGCAGGGGTGTTTTAATTTCTTGGAAACTTAGGAAGTGGAAAAAAGGCAGAAGAAGAGGAGGGACAGAAGAGAAGGAGGAGGGAGAGATGTGGGACCTTCTATGTGTCAAGTGGAATTCAAGTCCAGGGTGCTGAGCAGGCAGAGTGGTGGGGCACTGCCTCCTTGACGGAACTGATCAGACTCAGCAGACACCAAGCAAGACAGGCACGTAAGACAAAAACCTTCTCCAAATCTGTCCTTCAGTGGCTGTCTTTGTCTATTATTGTCTCTGTTTTTCTTTTTTTCATTACCTCTCCACTGATTATTCTACTGTCATTATTCTACTGCTATCTAATAAAAGAAATATAATATAAATTGAAATACCTTAAATAATTAACACCTTACATACTTTATGTTATAGTGTATACTTAAAAGAGTGAATCATAACAATGTAAAATATAATATATATTTAAAAAAAGAGCACATTTTATTTTGAGATGTCATCATTTGGCTGGTTTGTATGGTACTTGCTTGCATGAGCATGTCTTGACAGTTAGAGTGCCTGGACAGAAATAACCAGCCAATTCTGAAATAGGGTTTTCAGTTGCTTTACTAGGCAATGGATCCTCTGATAATTCTGACACACTATACACTTGCACAAATGTCCTTACAGATTGAAACATTCAAGAGTTGTTACGTTTTGCTATTGGGTGTAACAAAATTATTTTATGTGTATTTAGAAGCAATGGCAATTAAAATAGCGATTAAAAAAAAAATATATATATATATATATATATATATATATATTGCATCATCATTTGTCAATTTTAGTAATGGTTTGGGATGGATGAGGCAAGCCATATGCTAAACAGCATTTGAGAGATACCAAAATAAGAGTGTGTCCCTGAAGTATTCCTCAGGCCACTGATTTGACAGGCACCAGCATGTGTCAGTAGAGATTTGTCATACGATTCCTTGGTGAGGAGACCTGACTCCGTTAAATAGTGGACACCTCTCTCTCTTTCTCTCTCTCTCTCTCTCTCTCTCTCTCTCTCTCTCTCT
>JAHKKF010494262.1:0-18576 GCA_019740295.1 Labeo calbasu | reverse complement strand
TTGTTTTACAAAACCATTGAGAATTTTTAATCAAAGTATATTAGAGACTTTTCATTAAGACCCTAAAGAATCATATCGACTTGTGGAAAATGGGCATCGGATGACCCCTTTAACCCTCTGGGCCTCTTCGTTTAGGAGTCACACTTGGCTCCTTCGCGGTCAAAAGTGACCGAAGCCAATGTAACTTTGTTTTTTCAGGAAAATCATTGTAAAATATTATTGTTCAGTAATATTTTTAGAATTTTGAGGGGATTTTTATGACAGTATGCAATATATATAGATATACATTTAGACATTCTAAAATTCTACTTTTTGTCAAAGTTTAGATTTTTGGTTAGATAAATATCAGGTTGCATTTTGATTACAATGAAACATTAAAATACAAGAAAATTGCTCTCCCCATTTCACATATTCTCAAAATTTGCTCTGTTACAGGCTTACCAGTTAATTTCTAAGTGTGTGTGTGTGTGTGTGTGTGTGTAAAAGAGACTCTTTAGTATTTTTCCATTTATTCAATTTATTTCACATATTCTCAAAATTTGCTTAGTTCATTTCTATGTGTGTCTGTGTGTGTTTCTCTGTGTGTGTGTGTGTGTGTGTGTGTGCATGCGCGTATGTGTGCATGAGTGTCTATTTTGCATGTTTCTTTTTGTATTTCCCATTCATTTCCTTCATTTCGTCACTTTTGACCACGAAGGAGTGTGATTGATTTTTTTTTTGTTTTTTTTGTTTTTTTTTTGGTGACCCTTTAACATATCCGAATCATGTCCACAAATTTTTTTGTGTTCACGTAGCTAATGCAACAAGAGTCACCAAGTGTCATCTCATTCCGATGAAGCTACCATTTTTAAAATTTCAAAATATAATTTTTTTTTCATTATTGTGATTTGCATCATATTCTGAGTTTGCATTTCTCTGTTTTTATTCATTTTGAGGAATACTGGATTTTTTTTTTTTTTTTTTTTTTGCAAGTGAGATGAATTAATGCATTTTCACATTTAGTCTAGAACTACAGTTACATCAATTCACACAGAGCCCACAACGCCTTTGTACTTACCCCCGATTTCCCTCAACACCGGGGCAGGAGACTTATCAGTTAATAAATGGGAAAACAAAGTGACTGGCATTACTTGAATGAATTGAAAAAGTAACTCAGATATTTTCTTGTAAATTAAATAAGTAATCTGATTATGTAACTCGTGTTACTTGTAATGCGTTACCCCCAACACTGCTGTTGAGGGACCAGTTCTCCCCTGTCTGAGCACAGCCAGAACTAAATATTTCATCACAGTTTAGCAGAAAAGACTGGTAACACTTTATTTTGATGGTCTCTTTTGAACATTTTGTTGACAATAAGTAACATTGCACCCATATGTCAATTCTCATTAGAGCATGAGTAGACTGTCTGCTTAGCATCTGCTAAATTTATATTGTGATGGTTGCCCAACAGACATTCTACTGACTAAAGTAACTTTGCAAGTACATGTCAACTTATTCTAACCCTAACCCTACCAATCTACTAATACTCTACTGACACTCTAATGAGAGTTAGTAGATATGTAGGTACAATGTACAGCGTTACTTCTAAATCAACAGAATGTGTTAAAGAGACCATGAAGTATCAGAAAGCCTTAATTCAGCCTCAATTATTGCCCCCAAGAATGACTGTAGTGCTTTGCAGCTTTCGACAGGAAGGACTAAATAAGTTTATCACTGTATCTAAACTAGCAACTTGTTTATTAGACCCCATACTTACTAAATTACTGAAAGAGTTGTTACTTGTAGCAGAAGAGCCTGAATTTTATTAACTCCTCTCTAGGTCACATCCCAAGACCCTTCAAGTTGGCAGTTATTAGGCCCCTCAGTGAGAAACCACAACTAGATCCTAGTGAAAAGGCAAATTTCAGACCTATTTCAAACGTTCTGTTTATATTTGAAGTGTTAGAAAAATCTCCTCAATTGTGCTCCTCCTTGCAAAAAAAGAATCTATGAAAATTTTCAGTCTGTCATAAGGCCCCATCATAGCACAGAAATGACATGCTTTTAGCATTGGACCAAGGCTTCATCTTACTGGTATCGTGACATACTCTTAAATCCATTATAAAATTATACTGGTATTCAGGGACAGACATTAACATGGTTTAGATCTAACCTGTCTGACCATTTATAAGTTAATGCCAGTAAAGTATGGAGTGCCGCAAGGATCTGTTTTCGGCCCGCTGATATTTTTAATATACATGCAGCCCCTTCAGAAATATTATTAGAAAACATAGGATTAGTTACCATTGTTATGCTGATGATACTGAGCTATATATTTCATCAAGACCAGATGAACCTTCTAAATCAGGGGTCTCCAACACGTCGCTTGCGAGTTACCAGTAGCTCGCCAAGACAAATATATTTCATCCATTCAGATGGAGATAATAGACCCCCTCCAATGCCAATAAATCATTTGTTTTATTATTAATTATCATTAAACTCGTATTTGATCATCCCATTTTGAAAAACCCATGATTGTTCAGCGTTCTTAAGAGTCCCATGCAGGCACAACATGCAGATTAAGTTTTGTTTTGTGTGAAAATATGATGGAAGGCAAGACTGCTGAGAGAAATCATATGAAAGAATGTATAACTGAATGAACTGTATGTTGTTTCCAGAAAAGTTTCGATGGCATTTTCTTTTCATCTTCCAACCCTGTAATGCGCAATAAGGCAGTGCTAAAAATGCAGTGCTATTTTGTTTACAGCGGTTACGGGGAAGCAGCTCTATTTCTGATGTTCCATAAGTGCCACCTGCTGTCAGACAGTGGATTTACAATTTCTTATTATCTGAAGTGTAGAGATTTTTTAGAATGACTTATTTTAGACTCGTATACAAAAATAATTTAAAGGCTGAAATGTGAAAAACTTTTATAAAACTTTTTTTTTTTTACTTGAAAGTCAAAACTTTATTTATTTAATAGATAACATGTTATGAATATTTTTGTGAGTTTAAAATCCAGCCATCATTTTTAATGTTTCCATTTCAATATTTATGCAAACAAAAAGTGCATGGTGCTGCTACGTTTTGTTGGTTTTTGGCATAAAACTTAGTGAAATGATTTTAAATGTCCAGTACATTTCAACATGTATTAGACCATGTAATACTATGTATAACAGTTTGGATTGAAACATTATTTAAAAGATTAGATTTCACGGAAGCTTTTAGCAATAACCATTCAACTTTTCGACAGTGCTCTTTCTCCTCACTTATAAACTGGGGCAGTTCTTGCTGTCTACATCAAGCATAACCTTCCTGATTTTTTTTCCTTAAAATAAATAATTTCTTGAGTTTTTCTAGAGAAGACACTTGTTTTTCAGCTGGGGTCGTATAGATTACTTTGAAGCTGTCTAAATATGAAATTTGGACCATCTAAAATGGTCAGGCAGAGAAAAGTCCTGGAATATTTTCTCCAAAAAAAAAATCTTATTGGGTGAATAAACAAACTCATCTGCATCTCAGATGGCCTGGAAGTTAGTAAATAATCAGTAAATTTTCAGTTTTGGTGAACAATTTCTTTAATGAATAGGTTCACATGACAAAGGTTATTCAACAATTAAAAAATAAATTATTTTTGTTGTAGTCTGATCATTTAAAAACAGGATATATATATTCAGTCTTTTAAAGAATGCCCATCTTACACTCAAATTGGAAAGGCCACCAGTATGTATTTGAAAAAGCAAGGAGTCAGGGTCACGGGGCACTGCAAAAGTGTAATCTGTTGGTGAGTTTCCTGTTCCCCTGACCAAGCACGAATTTAGACAGTTCCACAGTATAGTGGCCTATTACTGCAGACTTTTTAGGATATAAATAATTGTATGAATTGTATGAGTAGTTTTTCCTACTGAATTGAGATAAAACAGAAATATTACTGGACAAAAAACTTTTAGCAATGACCATTCAACTTATACACTTATAAACTGGGGTGGCTCTTGCCGTCTCCATCAAGCATAATCTTCCCAATGTGACACATATTTTTTATTTCTTAAAATGAATGATTTCTCTACAGTTTTTTCAGAGAACACCTTTATTTGTCAGCTGGGGTCGTATACTCGTGTAGGAACTGTCTCAGTGTGGAATTTGGACCATCCAAAATGGTCTACTTTGAGCCCAGTTCACTTGCATTAGACGGAGAAAAATTCTGGAATCTTTCCTCTCTTAAAAAAAATAAAAAATCTCTTTGGCTGAACAAACAAACTCATCTGCATCTCAGATGGCCTGGAGGTTAGTAAATAATCAGGAAATTTTCAGTTTTGGTGAACAATTCCTTTAAGGAAAAAGGTTCACATGACAAAGGTTATTCAACAATTAAAAAATAAATACTATTTGATGTCTGATACTATATACATTGTGGTTAGTCTTTTAAAGAATGCACATCTTCCACTCAATTTTGCAAAATGTGAAGTTGGAAAGACCACTGTTATGTATTTGAAAAAGCAAGGAGTCAAGGTCATCTGGGCACTGCAAAAGTTTTGCATTTGTTTTTTTTGTTTTTTTTTTTCCCGGATGTTCTACTATCATTAACTAATTATCTCTCAAACTCCAAGGAGTTTGTGTGGTGTGATATCATGCAACTTTTGAAGCTGTGTAAAACTATGTAAAACTAACTTTAAAAAAAATCTATATGATAAATATGATAATTCTCAAAATGTAAAAATGCAATCCATAGCCCAAATTGCCTGGCATGAAAAAAAAAATTGTTAACAATTTTTTGTTAAGCTTTGTCTACACAGCAAGTGTGCAAAGTCTCAAGCTTTGTTTATAATAGCAGGACTAGTTTAGTTGCGTCACATATGCTCACTTGTGCAGTGCAAAGATAATGTTGTTTTGTCATTTCCTTTAAGTGTCCTTTCCTTTAGCAGCTGTAGCAGCTAGGAAGTGTACATGTTTAAATCTTGGAAAGTTGGGAAAACATGCACAGCACACTGCAGCTGGCACTGCACCAAAATGCACCTGCACGCTGTGTTTTGTGTACAGGCACATAGTTCTGCTTTCTTGTTCCCTCTAAATCTCTCTGCTCCACTCTCTTTCTCTCTCCTTCTCGCACACTCTTTTTTTCCACCTCTTTCACACCCTTGTTCGCACTTTCACTCCGAGTATCACTCCCTCACCCCTTGTCTAGACTTGCTGCACCTGTGGTACATTAATCTGCAATAGTCTTTGGCTGGATAACAACTCCTTAACATGACAGCATGGACCAGCGACTTCACCACACCTTACCTTCTCCCTGCAGAGAAAAAAAAAAAAGCTTGAGAGCTTGACCAAGCTTCGTGTTTTTAGCAAATTTTCAAAATGCATTGAAGGTAGTACTATGCAAACCAGCTCTAAAGATGGTCTCGAGGATATGTTTCTTATACTGGTCCCCATTTTGGGATGCTAGAGTCTCTAACTAGGATAACAAGAAAGATCTATTGCCAGTCAATGTAAGTCTGTAATTATAAAGCAATAATTAAATTAATATGTAATCAAAAGCTACATTTTCTTGGCGAACAATACGGCATTAACCAGCCTGAGCTGGTCTTTTAAGTAGGGTGGTTCTCTTCTTACTAAGAATTTGCATACAGTTTGAGGTTAAAAGTTATGTCAAGCAACCTGCACATGTTGACATCTGCCTAATTTTCTAGATTTTAGTCAGTGACAAATGCCAAATGAGCCAAATATTATTGTTGCCAACACTGTGACAAAAGTGTTTTCTCAAGTTGATAAGCCTGCTGATTGTCCTAGGCTAACCACATTCAATTATGCGGTTACATTGTTTTTCTCAGCTTGTCTGCTATACCCTTTGAGAACAGATGTATTTTTGCATCGCAAAACACTTGTCGAGAACCATTGCTATAGACTACAGCTGCTTTAGCAGGTGTGTCCAAGGGGTTCTTCAGCTACGCTCAAACACCTTTCTGTTCTTGTGCTTTTCTGGAGCTCTGCCACATTCACAACCCAGTTCTCAGCGTCTCCTGTCATGCATCTTTACCGGCAGAACTGGGCTTGCTTGCCTGTCTGCCTGCTTGTTTACGTCAGTGTTAAATGTATTTAAACCCAGCAGCACCTTCATTGCATTTTTGTGAGGCCACAACATTCTCATATTTACTCCCAGGGCAGGGACTCATTTACAAGAACCCTATTTACTATGTACATTTATTGGGCTCAAAGAATGTTGATTATGGGACATGCTCAGTTTAATCTAGTTGTTATTAACAGCTGCTTTTTGCTTTGAAATTATATGAAAGAATCCCTTGGGCAAATCATGGAAAGATTTCCAGAGTGTTGTGGTTCTGAGTCAGATGGTTTGCGTAGCTGGAATCAATCACTTTATTTTTTTTTTACTACATAATGTCCCTGCTGAAAAGGCTATCATGGCTGGTCACCGGCAAATGTTGTACAGAACATAACTGCTGAAAACACTTGTAGACTAACATAAATTTCCATGTAGGTCAAGGCTGGTTAATGTATCTTTAGTTCCCATAGCATTCACAACCCATTATACTTCTGTAATGTTATGTACAGTATATGTGAGTGGAGCTGAATATTCAACAACAAGAAAATAAATCTAAGATTGAATTTTATCCATTGAGAGTTGTAAGTCGCTTTAGATAAAAGCATCTCCTAAATATATAAATGTAAATGTCTTGTACTGCAAACTGCTCCATTCATGTTCTGTCATCCTAGTATGCATTCACACCTCTATGGGTGGAATATGCCAGTAATTATATTTCCTTGGTGTTTATTATATTTACTGACGCCTAATTTCTTTGATCAAACTTCTCACTTTAGCTTCTTTGCCTTTGTATCAAACATCCTTTTTAAGAGAGAAACATTCCAATGATCTCTTTTGTATTTCCTTTTTAAAATGAATCATAAAATATAACCACCACAGGTGCATAAGGGCTAGTTAGCATGTTAGCATGATGTCAAAGCACGTCTATTTATGAGATTAGTGTTTTTTCTCCGAGCTCACTATATAATGTTAGTCAAGTGTTTGAAATTGCTTCTGTGATCTGATGTGGTTTCTTATCATAAAATGAAGCAGGAGATATATTATTTTATACCACAGGTCTAATGAAAGCTTGATTCTAACTGGTCATGCAGTTAGAACCGATAATTAATCAATCAAATTGCTGTATACAGAGAAGCCTTCTTTCAATCTACCATTTTGTCCGTCAAGCTTTAAAGTCTATCAAAGTTTACTAAATGTTCCTTTAACTACGGTATTTAAAAAAAAAAACTATGAATAAAGCAGTTTGGGCAGTTTCCATTACAGCTAAATGCAATTTAGATGCTTACATGTTTTATATGGCAGTTTTATATAGCTTCAAAGTCAGAAAAAAATGAGCATGATATTTGGTTTACTTCCTCTGTAAATTTCTGTCTACTGTTAGAGTGAACATCTGTATACTAAATGCACATGGGATTCATCCAAGATACTTCTGGTGCATCTGTTGACTTCATCTTATGTGGATTAGTTTTATTTGAAAAACAGAAGCATGTTGAATGGACTCTGGAGTGAATCTAAAGTAATAAATAACGTAACATGCAGCCAGAGAAAAACACACAAAAGACATTATTCACCCCTGTTTGCATCTGCAAAGTGTCCATTCAACATTTTTAAAACATCCAAAGAATGTTTTAAGGTGTTTTAACCGGGGTATAAGTGGAATAACTGACTCTGCATTAACACCTCGGGTATTCATTATTTTTCCATAACTAAGCAGCAGTGTTGGGCAGTAACTAGTTACTAGTAATTTTATACAGGTTTTTTTTTATAACCTTTATACAGTGCGTGTCATTGTAAAATACTTAAAGTCAGTCCCTCACAGTCTTGTTTTCATCTGCATTAAATTCAGTATGGCATAACCTGATTAAGGTCTATTAGTTCAATTTCTAGCCATTACAATTTCTCAGATGCATGCTTTTTTCCACAGACCAGACATGCCATCATGTTCCCACAGCCATAGCCCTGTAACTGACACTTTCGCACATTTAGACCTGAGTTGGGTTTGGGACCCATGCCAGTGCTCTCACTCTAGCAAATTCAAAAGATTAACACGTTTCTCCTGATATAAAAGAGACAGAATTTAACCAGCAAATAACTGAACTCTAGGTAAACTGACCCTCCTCCAGTCTGAGCCATAATGGTTCTTCACTTTGAAGGAGCTTCACTCGTTAAGGGCTTGGAACTTGCCCATCCAGTGTTTTTCTGTTTCACAAGACCCCCTGATACTCTGAGGATTAAGTATAGTTAGTAAACACTGCAGACAAAACTAGATTGGGTGGGAAACTGGCTGCGGAAGAGCAGCTCACATTTGTGGATCATCCTAATCATTTGCCTAGTCGCATTTCACAAGTTGAGATTTTATGCATTTGCCTGTTGGTAAACACTCACTTAAATAGTAATTCATATGCCCGGAGACAAAATAGAAATGCATTCAATATGTCCAAGCTGTGAAAAGAGCCTGCCCTTAAAAAGAAAAAGAAAAAAAAAAAAACCGGCGTGCTATTAGTACGCTTCTTTTATACAAATAAATAAGACTGTATAATTTCAGTCTGCATTTTATGTACTGTAGGCTATTATTCAGAGAAAAATATTCTAAGGTATAATTAGCTTATACTGACAAGAACACAGAAATATCTTTGAAAACATTTTGAATTTAATTTGAATTTAAAAGGGTTAAATTTAACTTATTTTGTCTTCTGGGAAACAAGTATCTTCTGTAGCTTCTGAAGGGCAGAACTAAATGGGAAAAAAAAGATATTTAGGCAAAATAAGAAACATTTACACATCTTCATTCTGTTCAAAAGTTTACACCGCTGGCTCTTAATGCATTGTGTTTCCTTCTGGAGAATCAGTGAGCATTTGAAACTTCTGTAATACTTGCATACGAGTCCCTCAGTTGTCCTCCGTGTGAAAAGACGGATCTCAAAATCATACAGTCATTGTTGGAAAGGGTTCAAATACACAAAAATGCTAAAAAAAAAAAAAAAAAACTAAAGAATTTGTGCGACCTGAAGGATTTTTCTGATTATTTTCTCTTGTGGACTATATTTAAATGTCTTTTATGTGAAATATCTTATTCAGATCAGTACTAAATAAAAAATAACATGCATTTTGTATGATCGCTCTTATTTTGGTAAAATAATTAACATTTTGCAGATTCTGCAAGGTGTATGTAAACTTTTGACCTCAGCTGTATAATTCATATCACAGCCATGCGCACTCCTGCTCAAAATTCCTGGAGTTCAATCAGTTGCCCGCTGCTGTAGTGGTGCAGTACAGGGATGGGATGAGGTAAGGACCTAGATACAGCAGCATTTATTAAAATAAACAAGAAGATGATCCAAAAGGTTAAGGTAAACGCAACTGTGACTGATTTGTAGAACAAAGAAAATAATCAAGCATTAACCAAAGAAATCAAGAGCTATATATATACAAAGGATAATGAGCTAAACTAGAAACAGGTGAAGAACATAATCTGTAATCAAGGTGACTAACTAGAGTATACTCAGACACCAAGGCAACAGGATTTAAACACAGGAAACAATGCTGCATTCCATTTACCTCAGATGTCAGAGTTACAATAGAGGTTGGTTAGTACTTTGTGCACCGCTGAATTTATTGAGACACAGACAAACAGAAATGCTAATAATAATAATTAAAAATATATATGTATATTTACCCTGAAAACGTTTTTATCTTTGTTTGGCATTTGCATGATCTTGCATTGGTAAATAGCTAAAATCTTAAATATTTATACTATAACTAATTAGTTTTGATTAATGCTATATTATACTTATCATTTGTATAATTACTAATAATTTTTACATTTATTTCATGATTTTATCTTAATTTTCAAACGAAAGTGCTGCAATTACAGCCTTTCAAGGCAACAGTGCCAGCTGTCCTTTGCATAACCTGGTGGCGATTTTGTGAACGAGAACAGCTTTCTCCTGGTCTGAAGGGGACAGAATTTAACCAATACGTAACTAGACTCTATAGTAAAACTGACCCTCCTCCAGTCTGAGCCATAATGGCTCTTCTTGCTGAAGGAGCTTCACTTGTTGAGGGCTTGCAACTTGCCCATCAAGTGTTTTTCTGTTTCACAAGACCCCCTGATACTCTGAGGATTAAGTGTAGTTAGTAAACACTGCAGACAAAACTAGAATGGGTGGGAAACTGGCTAAGGAAGAGCAGCTCACATTTGTGGATGGGATTATGGCCAGCACGGCTCATCCCAAACATTTGCCCAGTCTCATTTCACAAGCTGACCTCACACATTCTCGCAGATCTCATGCATTTGCACCAGTGAGTGTGCCAAAGAGACGGAGAGGCATTGTTATGTGTCTGTGCAGGCAGTGCTAATGCAGTCATCTATTATGTCCAAAAAAAAAAAGTTTTGAGTTCTGAAACTTTGCACAATTACCCCTGTCATGTCAAAAAATCAAGAAAAAATCAAATTTCTTTAAAGATCTCTCTTCAAATGATTGAATTACAGAGTACTGGTGTTTTTGTGATGATGAACGTTATCTTAATGGTAAAAATACAGAAAGCAGATTTTGATTTGCAGATTTTGCGAATTGCCAAATTAAATAAATAAACCATTTATTTATCAGACAAGTCCATTTGGCTATTTTATGGTAATTTACAGAGTTTCATGTGTGAAAGCAGCTGTTGACTTCTCTCTTGAGGTCAATAAAAAAGTTGAACTTTAATTTAAAGATACTATGCCATGTATTCAGTATTTATATTTATAGATGTATACATATACAACATTAAATAAATTAATCGTTTTTAACTCTTAATTTATTCATATTCATTTGAAGCCAGATTCATGATTATCAGGTTCATGATTACATTATGTTGCAAAACAGACTGTCACAGAAAGATTAAAAGGGTGTTTTATTGGTTTTCACATTATTCTATTATCAATATCCATGTTGAGCACTTGTGAACCATTTATGTATCAGTTTTAAATATTAGTAACCTGTGAAAGAGCACCTTTGTGTAAAGTGGACAACTTTGAACCGTTTATTCATCAGTTATTAACATTAGTAAACTGTAAAAGTGTACTTTAAAGTGGACCCCTGTGAATCATTAATTCACCTTTTTTTTTTAATAGTTATTTTATTACTAATTTAATCAAGATAATTACTACAAGTTTACTAGACTTTTGAGTCTTCATTTTGGCTACACAAGATGATGAGAAGGCACCTTTTTTCTCAACCTCAAAATGCAAGACAATTTATGGTAAGTAATGTTTAAAAATTAATGTCATTATCAATTGTTTTTCGTCTGAGAGCAATTCATTTTTTTTTTCTTCACACCCGAAAAAAGATAATTAATTATTGTTTATTATTATTATTATTATTATAATTTTTACAAAATGTTTTTCTTAAGTCTGGTAATAGAAAATGATCAGCAGATGCAAAAATATATATATACAGTGCTGGGGAGTAACTAGTTACATGTAACAGAATTACGTAATTTAATTACAACATAAATGTAATTGTAATTAGTTACAGTTACTGAGAAAAAAATGTGCAATTAGATTACAGTGACTTTTGAAAATGTTAATGATTACAAAGACCGTTACATCTGAATTTTTTTCACACACACCCACATACAGATTTAATTGACTTCTTTCAGAAATTGCATTTACTGATCTAAAATGAGACACCAATGATTGAGGAGTTTAGGACACAGAACAGATCACATGCTTATTTGTTAAATGTATTATTTCCTATTTTGGTTTATGCACTTTTTTTATTTTTCAAGAATAATTGCTTTTTTTACCCAAGGCATTGTTAGATGCCAGTGTTTCCTGTCATTTGATTTCAAAACCAGTATCAGAGCTATTCCTTGTTATGATCTGTATTTCCCCTTAGAATGATTTCAGTGTAAATAAGAGGTGTTAAGTCTGAATTTGTGGTGTCTGTGCTTTAAATTAAATTATTACACTGTTCTGTGGAATGCTTGATTCTGATTGGTCAGTCATGACATTCCAAGTTATGTTATTCCCCAAAAACAACTGGTAAAAGCTAATAACACAGACTCATCCGGGCAACTTAAGTCAGCGCTATATGCTTGATCGTTTTTCTTGGTGGAAGCTTTGCGTTTGGTTAGCTAATAAAATATTAAAACTCAATTCAATATTATGTGTACAATTTCTTAATTCTGTCAACTTGCTGCTTGATTTGTTCATGGAAGCTTTGTGTTTAAATATTTCAACTCAGATCAGTGTTTAGTGTCTAATTATTTACTTCTGTGGCAAGCAGCAGTGTAATAAGTGGGATAATTTACATCCAGCAATTGTTATTGCAAAATAAAGGTTATCCCTCACTTTTTATAATTTTAATTTAAGGTGATAAAGGATTTTGAAATTCTGACAATAATCAGTGTTGAGTGTTACTTTAAGGTTAACTCTGCCTAGTTTAAATGTTTCAAAATGATTAACAGTTGAAATTATTAGAAATTTAGAAAAGTATTCAAAATGTAATGTTACATTATTTTTTATAAAGTAATTAAAAAGTTACACTACTTATTACATTTTAAATAGAGTAACTTGCAATCAATAACCTATTACATTTCCAAAGTGACCTTCCAAACACTGTGTGTGTGTATATATATATATATATATATATATAGGGTCTTAATAAATATCTTTAGGGTCTTAGTGAAAAGTCTATAATATACTTTGGTTAAAAGTTGTCAATGGTAGTGTAAAACAACACCCTTTTTACCTTGTCAAAATGAGCTCTGCAAAAATCATCCTGTTCTGAGGGATTGTTCCTTTAAATGCAAATGAGCTCTGCTCGCCCCGCACCTCTCTTCTCTCTGTGGAGTGACAAGATGCTCTGAGAGATTGTTTACTTCAGCCGCATTTAGTGCGTTTAGCCGGGAAATTTGCTAACTAGCACGTTTTTAGGAAAGGTGATTGCAGAGATTCATTAAAAAAAAAAACCTTATATTCACTTCTGCTGTAGGTTAAGCTGGATCACAAATTATTTGCACGAACATATGCGCATTTATGTAGATTGGGAGGCGCATTCCCTTCACAAACAAACGTAATCCACTGCATCTTCAGCAGTTCAGATGCCGGGAGTAAATGACGACCACTACGTTCATTATTACATCCAGCAACACAACACCTGAATCGCTCAATCCGAGATATTCTTGTCTAATTTACTTCCCTGCTCCGGCATCGAAACAATGGAGGTCGGACTGTTACAGCTGATCTGAGGTAAGATGCTAATATCAATCAACTGTCGTGGGAGCGGCCTCTGTTGGTGTGACGCCACACCGACAGGCATCTGAGAATGGCTCAATTTGAAAAAGGGGATATTATTTTTACAGATTAATTAAAAACCACTGCATGGATTTTTTATCATTATAGGGCAGATTTGTACATACACTGCCAACACACATTAATGTTCCGATGACCCCTTTAAAGAACACATAAGAATACTTGCAGTATAAAAACTACTAAACTGGTAGTTTACTGAGGTATTAAAAATGAAATATAAACTTGTTCTGTACTCACAAGTTACTGTTTTTACACTTAAAAGTATATTTTTAGAAACTATTTTTAAAAATAGTACACCTACAAATATATTATTAATTTTAGTATACCTACTACTACATAAAGCATACTTGGAAAATATACTTCAGTTTGAAAGGGGAGTCAATAAGTTTATAAGTTTATGAAATCATATGCAAACCACATGCTGGTGCTACTTAAAAGTAGCCAATATATGTGTGGCTACTCTATCAAAACAGTATACTTAACTACAAGCCATGTACAAATATGCTTAAACATTAACAAGTCAAGTATGCTTAAGTATATTAAGTATATCTCTGATTTGTACATAAAATAGTAGACTGAAGTATACTCTCGTATTTTAGAATACTAATAGCACACTTAAACAAGCTTCTTTTTTGCAAGGGTTGGCCAAATCATTCACAGTATGAGTACTTTCATCAGGACTTTCAAACTAATTCTTCATTCCGGGCTGTGACACTTTGTTGTTGATGGCACAGACCCGTTTGGGTTTGTGTGTGTGTGTACAGGTATGTGCGTGTTTGCCCGGCTCACAGCTGTGCTCTACTTCTACGCACAGAATCAGTGTGTCACTCTGTTTGTCATCCCAAATGTCATTCGGGTTCCAGTTGCCTCATTTGAACCAACCTTTGAGTAAAAAGACACAAAGAACCCAGAGTGCTTCCTGAACTTTCTGTACAATGACCATGTATCATCTTAAATGACACATCACATCATCACTTAGAAGTAAGCAGGGAAATATTAAACCTCATTTGTGAGGTGAGATTTGTTTTAACAAGAAAAGGGCAAATTCTTTCCTCGTATGATTTACTGGCATCAGGTTATGGGCAGCAAGATAAACATCCCATTTGCATTAGCTTTTGCTATTCTTAGGTCGGCAGCCAACAAATAAAGACAATAGCAATGAATAGTTAACTAATATAATGGTTTCACTCAAAATACCAATAGACAGAATCCTTTTCTGGTAGTATAGACCAGAGGGTCTAGAATGTCCGACCTGATGACAGGGAAGGTACCAGCCCATCCCTGAACCAGAGGCGCCTGCTACAGCCACGGTGCCATGAGGCTTAAGCTTTTAATCACTAAGCTTAATCCACTGGACAGCTGGAGAATCTTTACGAGCCAAACTGTGCATGATGTAGCCTGTTAGTGTGCCCTTTATCTTTCTCTGATTCACAGTTATATTAGGGTGGTGGGAAGTAAGCCCACGAGACCAGTGGAATGTGGAATCACAAAAGTCCTATTGGGAATGTGATACTGCTATCATGTTAAAGCGAATTATTGTGCTTTATGAGTCTACCGTTTATGAATGTACACGCTTTTTCTCTTAAGCACATTTTCTTAAAATTTTTATTTTTCTTTTTTTTTTTTTTCTTTTTGTATTAATCTACAACATTTACCATTATTTGTGACCCTGGACCACAAAACCAGTCAATTTTTTTTAAACTGAGATCATCGAATGTAAGCTTTCCATTGAAGTATGGTTTGTTAGGATAGGACAATATCTGGCCGAGATGCAACTATTTTAAAATCTGCAATCTGAGGGTTCAAAAAAATCTAAATATTGAGAAAATTGCCTTTAAAGTTGTCCAAACGAAGTTCTTAGCAATGCATATTACCATTCCTTTTTTTTTTTTTTTTTTTTTTGGATATATAAGTTGTTTTTATATATTTACAGTAGGAAAGTTACAAAATATCTTTGACATAATGATTTTTGGCATACTGGAAAAATTTATAATTTTGACCCATACAGTGTATTGTTGGCTATTGCTACAAATATCCCCATGCTACTTGTCCAGGGTCACATTTGTTTATCAGAATTCTTACATTAAACCTGTTCACACAAAAAGGACTTATAATTGTCCTTCTTTTTATTTTTTTTATGTCAATTTGTTGAAAAATCATTTATGGCGATATCAGTTCATGTTTTTATCAGTGCCGTAGGTTTTAGTTGGACATCTTTGTGTGCTGTCTCCTTTTTAGGTGTTTGTCATGTTAATATGCAAACCACTGAAAAAGTCCAATCCTAGGACTACTACATAGGCAAGGGCTTTGGAGATGAGAACAGCAGCCTGCAATGTAAAAACCTTCTTGTGGGGAGTAATCTGTAGATTTAGCCAACCTAATGGAACTTCTGCCTCACTATTGGCCAAATAGAGAGGACCAAGGGACCAGGGATGGAGATTGTCTTCTGGCGAGCTCAAGAATCAGTGGCTTTCGTTTTCCAGACAACTAACTTGGAAGCAGTGGAATTTATTTTTCCAAGATCTGAGGATGATATGAATGTAATTGTGGAGAAATTTAGCATTACATCACTTGCTCACCAATGAATCCTCTACAGTGAATGGGTGCCGTCAGAATGAGAGTCCAAACAGCTGATAAAAACATCACAATAATCTGTGCTAATAATCCACACAACTCCATTATCATCTTGTAAAGTGCAAAACTGCATGATTGTAAGAAACATATCAGTGTTGGGTGTAACTAGGTACTAAGTAATTGGTTAATGTATTTTAATTACTTTTCCTTTGAAAAACTAAAGTAATGGATTACTTTTTTTTGTAATTTATTTACAGTTACTTCTTACGTAATTGAAATTAATACTGTGTATAGGCGGTAGAATGTTTACATACAGTACAATAGTGGATTTAACATCAAAATTTAAAGCCTGATCTTAAAATGAATGCTTTTTATGTACCCTTCTCACTTTATGTGCTTTGGTAAGTTAATAAGTTTGGTAAATTTAGTGTCTAGTTATCACTATTAACTAGTTGGTTATATTAGCATGAATATTACTGGGATATTTAATTTTATCTTTGATTTTAATTTGTCTGTAACAAATAAGAATTTCCCCTTGGGGATAAATAAAGGAATTCTGATATTGGCTATTTATTATTATTTACAAAGCACGAATTAATGTCTTATTCGGCAAGACCTTATTCTAAATCCTTAATCCTACCCAATTCTTAAACGTAACAACTTTACTACATACTAATAAGCAGTAATTAGTATATCAGTATATTGAGGCAAAAGTCATAGTTAATAGTTAGTAGTGAGAATTGAACCCTAATCTAAAGTGTGACCAGAATAACTTATGTAGTTATCTATTATTTATTTGAAAGAATTAAAAGAATCATTTCATGTCTATCATTGTATCATTAACTTGTTGAGGTTGATATAGGATTTAGAAAGTAATTAGTAATAAGTAATTAAATACTTTTTGTAGAGAGTAATTTGGATAGTAATCTAATTACACATTTAAAGATGTAATTAGTAACTAGTAATTGAATAGTTTTTTAAAGTAACTTACTCAACACTGATTGAGATAACTTTTTATCTTCTGGTCAAAATACATTCATAATCTATAACAACACATCCTCCAGTGAAAAAGTCCAACTCCTGTTGTCCTCTCACCTCAAAATCTACTGATTTGTTCGGAACTGTTTTGAACAGTTTTTTCCATGTAAATGGTGTTTGGTCTGTGTATATTTCTCTTCTTATTCAGACAGAAGCAATGTCTGCTTTTGTGGACACTGAAGCTTCAGACATGGCCAATTGCACAGCATCCTCAGCTTCCCCCTGGATCTCCTCCATTTAGCATCTCTACCTTTCCACTTTTTCCAGCACCATCCATACAGGAAACCATGTGCAGTTTACCTTCTCAGTACTAGTTGGCAGCACTCCAGTGCAAACCTTCACCTGTGAACAGGATCCAGACCACATGCAGCTATGCACATCTCCTGAATCGTCCCATCCTTCTTCTTTGGCACGGCAGGACCTGCACAGTGGACTCCCAATGCCTCATAGACTTAATTGCCAGTCTTGCTGACAAAACCAAAGACAATAAAAAGACAAGTTCTGACCTTTATATCTGCAAACAATCAACAGGATGAGGCAGAGACTGATTAAATGACCAAAGCAATGAAAGTTATGATTACAGATGAACTCCAAAAAGTGAAGTCTACCTTTGTTTCTGGCTTGCTCTTCATGGTGGAAAAGCTCCAGTTGGAAGTTCAGCAGGAATTCAGAACCATCTAAAAAATTCAGCAATGCAACATTGCACAGACCTAAAGGAGTCTAATACTGAAATGGTGGACAGAATGCAGGAAAAAAGAAAATGCATCTTTACTATCTCATTCTACCTCCAACTTTAGTGACTACACAAATGCCTCACACTGCTCCTACTGCACCTTAAGTTAACATTTTCCACATTTGGAAGGCCTTCAGATGACTCTGAAGCCAGGTGGTCAGCCTTCCAATAATGCCATTTCTGCCACAACTACACCCAAATCATCCTCTGCCCCTGGAAAAAATAACATCCACTGCTTCTAAGTTGGTTGATGTAACTCAAAAATGAGTTGTCCACATAAGTATCGGTATCTGGAAAGGGAAAGCCAGTGAGTCTTTGGAAGGAGCTCGCTCTACCAGACAATCTCCGTTTCTGGTCCCTTGGTCTGCTCTGTTCGGCAAAAGGTGAGGAAGAAATTTAGTTAGGATTGATAAATCTACAGATTACTCTCAACAAGAAGGTTTTTATCTACCAGCAGCTGTTCTCACCTCCAAAGCCATCACCTATGCAGTAGACATAGGATTGGACTTCATCTTCTTTTCTGTAAGGGAATGTTTCTACATGCATCTTTCATTCTACATGGCTAGAAAAGTAATGACAAGTAAACTTAAAAAGTTTTTACGGAACAAGACAGCAATACCATGATAATTATGCAGGCTTAGGTAACCCTGTGCCCAGAAAGTCTACACTTCAGCAGTCAAAAAATTTAGCAGTGGTAGTGTAAAAAAACACCCTTTTACCTTCAGCCCTGTTCAGAGTGAGTAATTCTATTGCATGTTCCTTTAAATGCTAATGAGCTCTGCTCACCCCGCCCCTCTCTTCTGTGGGGTGATGAGCCTGTCTGGTTATCAGTGGTTCTCAACCGGTGGGGCGCGCCCCCCCGGGGGGGCGCGGACACTCTTGCGGGGGGGGGGCGCG
>JAHKKF010494257.1:0-17461 GCA_019740295.1 Labeo calbasu | reverse complement strand
GTGGCAATGTTATAGCCCTCATAGAAGTGGAAGCGGCCTTGCATGCAAACACACTGCTTCCCATTCAGCTCTCCAAACACCAGCTGGCCTTTATGTCCTTGCACTGAAAAGGGATGAGGTAGTGTATTAAGAAAAAATCAAATAATGGCAGTGAAGTGATAAACGGCACATTTTTTCATTTTTGTGTAGTCATGAAACTTTTTTTTCTGAATAGGCTGTGAATGACTTCTACCTGTGCTGTGGGGAAAGTGGGGGATTTTGTCGTAAGAAAACACTTTCTTGTTGTCCATCACGTCAGCCAATCCACCGAGTCCTGAACCACAGATAACAGCCACTTTGGGCCTGATATCTGTGTTAGCAAGCAGCCAGTCTGCAGTTTCTTTGTACTCCTCATAGCTGTAGCTAGATACACACAAAACATTGTTTTTTGCTTAATATTTTTCTTAATGGGGCTGGTGTTGGCCATGCATCAAATTAGAATTATCTGTATTAGACACACATGCTAATGTCAAATAACCTGTAAAGGACAGTGATCCAATCAAGTTGTTTTGAGAGTGATCAGGACAATATTAAGTAAACTGAAAACAGCATTTAGAATAAAGAAGCAAAAGTATATACAGTAGTATTCTTTTTTAAACCTGTTGTACTATATTATAATATATCCATGTCATTTGCAATGCTATTGTGGTGAAGTATGTTAAATTATCTCTTTGACTGCCATTTACCTGAACAATCACTGTAGTAAATGATTTCCAGCATGTGTGTGACCCGCTGTATCATGTTACCATACAAGGCTAATGGACGAAAAATGGACATTTTTGAGCTGTAACTATATGAAATAACTATATTATTGGTCTGTGCTCATCTCCGGGCTTTGCTTGGGTCTTAACTATCCAAGCAATCTACTGAATTTTTATCTGTACCATTAAAAGAGCTTTTAATGGATGAAAATGAGGCTGGCACGCAGCGGAAGTGAGGCTATGGACGAGAGGTTCATTAAGGAGAGGAATAACAACGTGCAGTAAACTGTGAACTGTTTGCGCTACAAAACAGTGTTCGTAATTAAGATAATACATTAAAATAACATGGTAAGACTCACTAATTTTAAATATCAAGCAGCAAAAGAAGCTGTTTTGTACAGCTAAAAATAGCTGGCCGCAAAGTCTGCCAGAAGCCAGACCCATAAAATTTACAAAATAATGGCCGCGCGGCATAAGAGCTTACGGCGAAAATAAGGTGGATAGATCACGTAATTTTATTCACGTAATGTTTTTTGGGCTTTTGTCTATTTTAAGTTTTTTTTTTTCGCTATGACGTTTTGTCAGCTGTACAGTCGTGTTAAACATTGAACGCTGTACTTCGATTCCTCACAGCCTCGTTTTCATTCCCGTCAAAAATGAAAAATGACTAAATTCCACGACTAAGCTCCATAGCTGACGCTTTCTTTCCCAGAGTAGGTAATTGAAAAATCACGTGTAGTCTTTAGGCGGTTAGTCATTATGACAGCTTTCTGGTTGTCGAAAAGTCTGTCATTATTTAACTAACATAAAACACCACCATACTCTGAATTATTTTATAGTCTTTTGAAACTGAAACAAAAATGATAGTAGACTACAGTAGTATGCTATTCATTCTGAATTGCTTACATAGTTGGTCTGCCCTCGTTTATAATCAGAAAGCCTTTCACAGCTGCAAGGAACGAAGTAAAAAGAAAATATCCTGTAGGAAGAGCTCAATGGCCGAGCAGTAAGCATGCGCTGTCCGTGGTGCTGCAGGGCGTTGCGGGATCAGCACTTTCCATTCAGAGACCTGAGCTTCAAACACTACGTGGCTTCATAACGCTCAGTGAGAATGCACAATAGGCCTCTAATATTACAATCACAGCGCTGTCCTTTTTTGTACTTTGAAAAGGTCTGCCAACAGCCATGATGTCCTCATTTGGGATGGTTCTCATAGCTGTTTTTTCTCACAGCTTTTAAAGCGCAGCCTGTCACTTTAAGAGCTGCGTATTATTCTGGGCACATCCAACGAGCTGAATAGGAGGATTCTGTTACGTAACAGTAAATGAGTAGCTGATTTTTTATAGATATTGTGTTTTTAGAAATGTTGAATTTCATTCTAGCTTCTAATCGACAACAAATGTTATTTGAAATGTGAAGGCACATAATAGTGGAAGAATATGAGTATGAAGAAAAAACTATCGTCATCCAAACAGTCACGGAACTAAACATCCTCTTGAGAATAAAAACTACGTTATAACTCATGTAGGTTTTGTGGTCGCGTTTACTTAGGTTGATCTATGATAGCGCTGTTTGATGAGGGATGTAAATAAAAAGCGACAGTTGTCATGGCGACTGCTAATCACGAATGTATCTGATACGTAATCTCAATAATATTTCATTTAGTCAGTCTGATATGATGTAGGATATTGATTTGGCAGGTCTGCTATGTTGTAACGCAGCGAATCTGGCACATATATTCGTTTTTTCACCTTACCTGCATTCGCTGGATGTTGACATGTCCGCAGCGGCTGGTCGAATTACTGAACGGGATACTGCTGGCGCAAGGAATAATAATACAAGATCAACCTGAGCGAGAGGTCAAACACCCGACAGTCTCGTGGGAAGGGTGGCGTGACGGAGGAGGAGTCCGTCTTAAAACTGGTTTCTTAAACAGCGCTCGTTGTTCTAATCCAATTATCTGTCAGAATGGGCCGCTCACTGACCCGCAGTTAAAGAGCCTTGAGAACTGTCATCCTGCCAGAACCAGCACAGACATGCTTCTGTGTTGTTTTAACTCACGTGTCCAGGGAAACGGTTAAAGTGTCATTTGTCATACGCAGAGATTGTGGATGTTTTTTTTTTAATACACCAACCGGACTTTGCCACCGCTTCATCTACCTAAGCTAATTATTCAGTGGTTTACCACGTTTCACTCTTAAAGCTAAACAAAGTTCTTTAGTAGGTCTTTGAAGTCACTTGGGATCGACAAATGACCCGCCTCTTATAAACCTACCAAGTTAATTCTGTGCTGTAATAGGTTTTTGATTTGGTTATGGTTCTTTGGGAACAAGAAAATAATCGTGATGTTTTATTATGCGTTCTTCAGATCAATTCATTGGTTTCTCTTTAAAGCAGGACTGGTTTTACAATGTAAAAAAGTAATACTAATAAAATAAAATAAATCAGTGACATTTACGGTAAAATACTAGCAGCTGTGGTTGCCAGAACTTTACCGTAAATAAATATTGTAGCAACATTTTACATTTTGCAGACTTAACATAAATTCACAGTAAAAAATTGAAGTACTAATATCTGTTTTGTACCTTTGTAATACACTAATAACCACCAAAAATAGCATGCTGGGTTAAATTCAACTGTGCACTTCTGTATATAAATATTTTCCTCCACTCTAAAAAAAATGCTGGGTTAAAAACAAATATGGACAAACCCGTCGATAGTTTTGACCAAGCGGTTGGGTTAAATGTTTAACCCAACCTTCTGGGTAGTTTTATTGAACTCAACTAGTGTTGTAAAATGACTATATGGCTGGCTTAAAATGAATCCAAAATGGTTCATCAAAATCAGACACATAATTACTAGAGGCATCAGCATTAATCAAAAGGTGAACAATTATTAGTAAGCAATTAAAAAAAAAAGTTTTAACTTAAATGTACATTTAATCACTGTAATTTCATTAACTGATACAATGTTAATACACCAGCCTATTGATGTACTGAAGTCTGTTTTGTACCTTTGTAATACACTGTAAACCACCAAAGGCCTGGGGTGATGAGAAAGTCAGATGATGAACCAAAGCCAATCACAAGCAGCTTTTAAATAATAACATATATAGAAGGTGCACAGTGTCATTCACACAAACACTAAACACCATCATGGTAACACACATGAAACTGAAATAATGCAATAAACATTAATTTAACAACATTAGAAAACATACAATCCTACTGTAAAATAATAATAATTAAAAAAAACCTAAAAGAAACAGTTATTTCAACAAAAAAGCATCAAATTTGAAATGTAACGCAGGGAATTCTGGGAATGTCAATTTATAGGTATTTGTCCATTAAATCCTGATTCTTCATGTCATCAGATTTTTCCTTTTGTTTTCTGCATGTAAGATGTATGTGGACTATTGGTAAACACAACATATATCAAACACATCTTCAGTCTAAATTAAATGTAAAATGAACCACATTTGAAATATTTATAGCTAATACTTTGGGCAAGATATCTTTCCATGTGAAAAAAAAGTGCACTTAATTATAATGTAGTGTACTTACAGGTAATGTAATATTAATGAAATAAAAGGCCACAAAAGGTAGTCTGCTTAAAGAAAGTACACTTCCATGGCTGTTTCTTAATGTAACTAATTGCACTTTTGAAAAGTGCAGTTTGTAATAGTGTTAAATTAAAAGTTTTAAGTAATTATGTTTTAATGATATTTCGGTATGCTTTGAAGAAATACACTTATTTTAATGTACTGACTAACATATTAAAGTACTTATTGTTAACTTTAACTAAAGTGTGTTATTAAAATGTAATACACACACAAACACACACACACACTTATGTATGTACTAATTTGCAACTTTATTATTACAAAAATTTAATTACCAATATATTCAATATATAATATATAGGTTTTAACAGATATGATATAACAGATATGTTTACCATAAATTACCACCAACGATATTTCAAAGTCAAATTGCATTTATTATAAATTTAAACTTCATTTAATTGCAAAAAAAAAACATGCATAAAGTTTCTGAAAATATTACATTCAATTGGCACGTCAGTATATTGTAAATGCACTTCACAAGGGTAAAAAAAACGTCTCGGTTACAACTGTAACCCTCGTTCCCTGAAGGAGGGGTCCTACTTGGGGGCCCAATCACCTCCGAGCTTAAGAAGAAAAAGCCAGTGAAATTGGCGAGTGGAATTTGCATGCTAAGCCACTCCCCCGTACATACGGGTATATAAGATGGTGGCCGGGGAGCCAGGGGAGCCAGGTATCTGAAGCAACCGTTCCTTTTTAAAAAAAAAAAAAAAAAGACAGAACCGTCAATAACCGTGAAGAAATACTAAGATATTATGCCACAACCTTCAGGGGGCGAAGGAGACCCCCTGTCAGAGCACAGACATGGACTACTCTGCTCTAATCCGGACTGTGGGGCAATGGAGGACCCAGAGTTCACAGAGGGGAACAACGGATCCGTAAGGAATGGGGCAGCAAGCCGAAACCGAGCTGTCCTCCCGCCAATTACCTGTGTTACCCACAACACATGGGAGGACACAGCTCAGCACAAGAAGAATCTTGCGCAGTGATGGGTGTCGCCCAGCCCGCAGCTCCTAAAATGTCTGCTAGAGAGGCGCTGTGCACCACACCTAGGAGAAGTAACTCTTCATAGAGTGGACTCGACTCCTAGGGGGCACAGCTCACCTTGGCACTAAGAAGCCAAGGTGAGGCCCTATTTACACCCAATGGCCAACCTCTGCTCAAGGACAGCATTCCCCATCTACTGATCCGTAAGCAAACAGAGCTGCTCGGAGCGTCTAATGCTCCAGGTGCGGTCCAATAACGTGTATAGCACGAACAGGACACAGCAACGCTAAGGCCGGGTCTGCCTCCTCCGCCGGCAGCGCTTGCAGGTCCACCACCTGAATCCGAAGGTGAGAGGTGGGGGCCCCTGGACACATAACCAGACCGGGATCTCAAGAATACGTGAGAAATAGCCGGACTACATTTTTAAGACACGTTCCGTTGGTTGAATAATGCATGCAGGTTCCTCACCCTCTTAATGGAAGTGAGCATGATCAGGAGTGAGGTCTAAGCGACCAAATTTGTAGCTTGACTGATACAAGCGGCTCAAAGGGAGCCTAAGTGATAATGTCTACCACGGCCTGAGAAGGCCAGTGAGGTCTTACCGCGTGCCATCCAGAAACCAGACGTACAGGTCCACAGATTGGGATGCGGGTGCCAGACTGTGCCCATCCTGAGAAGAAGATTCTTTTTCATGGAAATTTTCCCGGGAGGGGCCATCACGAGGAGAATAAGTATCAGCAACCCAGGTTCAGGTGGGTCAGAAAGACCTCGATCTAGCACAGGGTTTGTGCAGCGAAGCTTACTTCTGTTCATAGACCCCGGGTCCAGCTATGTGTCAGTGCGTACCTACCGAGCTCTTGGTCAGGAACAAGCCAGCAGTAGGAGGACTCAGCAAAGCAAAACAGGTTTACCTGAGTGTCGCTGAATCGACTCCAGATGAGCTGGAACCCAGGGTTGGAGTCGCCATTCTCAGGAAGAGTAGCTTTTTTTCTTTCATAGACTCCAGAGGAGGAGATGGCGGGCGAGTTGCAACATGCGACGGGAGCATAGACCACCACAGGGGTAGGTGTGTGCTACCGTGACTATGGTGTCCTAAGGACTAGCATCCGCTTGTCCCGCAGCATCGGAAGGAACCAGCGGTGGGTAAGCACTTCTAGCAACTCGAAGCGACTAATGCCGCTGCAGTCGAGGTCTTTTCCAGAAGCCTGAAGCTGCCTGCCCATTGCAAATGGCACCCCATCTCAGATTCAGTCGTGTAGGCCGTGCTGCAGCGATCTCACATGGAACAGCCGAGCGGACAACCGCAGCTACGGCTGCCATATGCCTCAGGCCCTTTACTGAACGTTTAGAGGGACCGCTGTCCTGTGACTGTAGAATCACGCAGTTTTCAGCACCAATTCTTTCAGCTGACATGTCTCGACCGGATCCAACTCCATACCGAGGAAAGAGGGAGCTCCGCATTTTTCTTTTTTTTTTTCAAGAGCTCACCCTTCTCCCGGTTGACCTGAAGTCCCCGTGGCTGAAGTGTGAATGCACCAAGTTCCCATATTCGTCCAACAAATCTCACGAGTGAAGTCTTCATACTTCAGTCGTAGAGATGGTTGAGGAATCCATGCAAATTTGTAAAAAGCGGAGAAATAATCAATCTGAAAAGTAGGGAAGCTGATGGGAGACCTGTACTGATACGTCTGACCCCTAAAGCAGGCCGGAAAACAATCTGCGTCAGGGCAATCAGAGCATAACAGCATGCGTCCTTCAGGTTGAAGCTGTAGCCCAATCCTGGTGCTGAAGAACAAAAACATGTGTTTCTGTTTGAGCCAATCAAATGGTAGCCTGATTTTTTAGAGGGGACCAATTCGGAACTTAAAAACCAGGACAGGGCGAAGCCCACTGCTTTTCTCGGATGTAAGGACCGACCGAATCGACCAGCAAACAGGGTAGGTAGAACTAGTAACCGAGCTGCTGCCTGCATTAAAATAGGGATTATAGGAACGGTACCAACACCCCTTCGGCGGAGCAACCAGCTTTTTTTTTCTTTTTTAAAAGATGGCTCAACCTGGAAAGCAAGCGTCCCGAAGTAGCGCCAGGCTGCTAAGGCAGCGCTTACCTTGTCTTTACCAAGGGTATCCCAGAGCAATCCTCTAATCCCTGGGTAGCCTGCTTTCAGGAAGCCCCGCTTCATACAATCAACCTAATGGCAGACTGCGCCCCCAAGGTGTAACCAGCTCAACACCCCCAAAGGGGAGTGGAACAATTCCTGTGGGGCCACCAGGGGGCGCCTTTGGCGACAGGCAGACGAAAAACACAGCCCTTCCATGGGCACTCCAAGTTCTTTTGCTGTGTGGGAACTGTCCAAGACCACTGGGATAAATCCTGGACAGTGTAGCTGAAGAGGCTGGCCTGAGAGACAGACACCAAGAAAGAGAGCTTTGTCAGTGTCACACATCTCCACTAGGTTCAGCCAGAATAGCACTTTTAGGCCACAAAATGGACATCACCTGACCGAGGGACTGCACCGAGACTTTTCAGTCACCGTACGCACTTCCTGCATCAACCTCGAGTCAGAACTTCCCTCATGCACGCTTTTAGGGCGGAGGTGGCATTGCCTGCAGCGCTGTGAGCCCCGCTATACAGCCAGGGCTGGCAGACGCTTACAAGCTAAAGCGAGAAGCACGGACAGCCCCACCAGATGCCGGCGCTCGCGAGCACGAATGCACCGCAATTGCACACTCCACCGGAGGACATCAGCGTGTTCCCAAGCCACCCCTATTTAGAATTATGGCCTAATATAATGCAGGAGGGCCACAGCGTGCAGGGTGGAGGTGGCATGGCCTGCAGCGCTGTGAGCCCCGCTATACAGCCAGGGCTGGCAGACGCTTACAGGCTAAAGCGAGAAGCACGGACAGCCCCACCAGGTGGCGGCACTCGTGAGCACGAATGCACCACAATCGCACACTCCACCGTGTTTTCAAGCCGCCCCCACCCGTGAGGGAAGTGCGGGGGGAAGAGCCAAACACGTAGCTGAGCTCTTTATGAACCACTGGGAGGAAAGGCCCCAGGGAAGAACGCAGCAAGAGCCGCGTCCAACGCTGGAACCAGTCGTCAGACCCCGAATGCCCAGGGGAAGGCGGAGCCTCCCACCTGGCGGTCGGGGCTGCCCGGGGGAAAATGGCCGTCAACTTAGCTTCGGACCTCGGCTGTGCAACCACCACAATGGGGAGCTGCTCAGCAGAATCTCATCAAGGGATGTTCCACACAGCCGAGAAACTCCCACAGAGATGAAGGTATTTTCTTTCTTCTTGTAAAAGCAGCTCAAAAAGCGATCGGCTCGGAACCAAAAATCTGAATGAGTGGATGCATGCTGCCATCTTATATACCCGTATGTACGGGGGAGTGGCTTAGCATGTAAATTCCACTCGCCAAATTCATTGGCTTTCTCTTCTTAAGCTTGAAGGTGATTGGGCCCCCAAGTAGGACCCCAAATACATCAGTATTGATGTAACGTCGTAGAGTACGACTGAAGGGGAACTCTAAATATCTTGTTGGTCTCGGTCTCAAACTGGATTTTCATGTTATGACAAGAGTGATGAATTACACCCATGTTTATTTATGGATTATGCTATTATTATTATACAATTTTGCATACATGATCAACACTTTTGCTTTTTTGCAATCAGAGATGTATATTTGCTTTGGTAGGAATGAAAATAAGTTACTATGTTAAATTCAAAATATATTATTACTTAATTTACCATATCACACACATAAATATGTGCAAATGACATTTAAAATTTTTGCAATTATTGACATGATCAGGTCAAAGCGCACAAAGTGTCTGCCTAATGTTACACTGAATATCACGATTTTAGTCTAAATTCATAAATCTACTGCTGAGTACCTTAATGTAAATATAAAGTGTAAAATAAAATGTTTTTAAGATTCTGACATCTTGTACAGTCTCCTCTTTACTGCTCTTTGAGGACTGCTCTCTATACAAACACAAGGGAAATGTTTGTTTGTGGTTTTAAGTTGCTATGGTACAGATATCCTCATCTACCGTTCCAGCCCAAAATTTTCAGCGAATCACAGGGCGTCTTTATACACGCACACCAATCGGTGAACTGTTTACTGAGGACTTCCAGATCCCCGTTGCCATGGCGACCGCTGTCATAGTAACCACCAAGCTCAGAGTTGAGAAATGTGCGCTGGAGGAAGAGCCTTCACAACAAATCGGGTGGAATATGAAATGCTTTATTAATTTTATTGTTCCAATGCGTAGTTTATAATGTAGCCGTGTGGTTATTTTATAAACATCAATTTTAAACGTCTTGTGTTTGGGACAAACACAACATTATCAATAAAGCGATCTAGTGTGCGAATGGCGGCTAGCCACCTGCTTCTCGGTTAAACATTTCATTAGTTACTGTCATTAGCATCAGATTTCATTTTAAGTCAGTCAGTTTGTTTCAAAATGCCAGCCTCGAATGTCCAAGCTTCTCACTCAAATCTCCGAAGTTCACGCGAGAAGATGCCAGCGGGATTCAAAACAAAAGTGGGGGCACCCCGAAATCCCAAACTGGTAAAACGGGAGGCAAATTCTGCAAAGGTGAGCATTTTAATATATCTGTCGAGTGTTCAATTCTAAAATTGAAGTATCTGTTAAGTTGTTCTAAAACTCATTAAGTCCCATTTTATTTACTGTAACATCTAATTTTTTCTCCCTTTTATTTTTGTTTGTCATTTATTATCCAATATGGACCATTCTACAGAACTGGTTCAAAGTCACTGTTGGAAACGTCTTGAAAAAAAATGTGGCTTTTCCCACAAATTTTGTATGCATGCAAAATGTACAATATCCAAGGTTTCAAGTCTCAATATTTCTAGTAATTGTGCAGTTAATTCTCATATTGTATTTTCAAAAAGTTTTGGAATATTTGTCGTCTCCCCAGAATTTGTCACAACTGAAACACATTAATATATAATTTAATAAGAAGGGTTATATTAACCTAATAAGTATTTGTTTACATCTTACTTGTAAGTATATATATATATTTCTATTTTATTAAAAAGTTTTCAAAGGTACATCAATAACAACTACAATTTTAGCAATATTTCAAGAGTGATTTATGAGATTTGTTGTATTTTGAATTCAATTTTTCTTTGTAAAAGGCACAAAGTTGATCATACTGATTTCAAACTTAATTAGTTTGAATATATATTGAAACAAACACTATCATAACATCTTAGCTGATAATTCAGTATACTTTACTTTTGACAAAACATCCCATGTTTCGGTCGTGACAGCAAATTTTCAGCAGTGACAGTAATGTTTTGGTAGCGACCACATCATGTTACAGAATTACCAACATACTAAAACACCATAAAACACTAAAATGCTAAAATTTGCATAACTGTAGTAACATTTTGTTTATTTCCTCTAAATAAAGGATTATGTGTTTCCTTTTGTCACAGTGATGACATGTTTCGGTCGTGACTGTTATGGTAGTGACAATTTAATGGGATAACACCAAAAAAAAAACAAAGATGTCACTACCGAAACTTCACCAAATGTTTCAGTCGTGACTGTTTCAGTTTTAGACACTTTTGAACCAAGCTCAAAGATGCTAATCAGCACATTGTTAGCTAGCACAGTTCTAAACAGTTATGGAAGTTTGCACCAGTTCTGTAGAATGGCCCATATATGTCAATAAGTAAACTTCCTGATGTGTGTGTGTCAACGTTATTCAATACAAAGCAAACACTCCTGGGATCTTTGACCCTGCTCCTGTAGAGCTACCAAACCACAGACTTCAGTTTCAACCTTGCTCCAACACCCCTGCCTGTAATTATCAAGTAATCCTGAACACCTTGATTAACCGGTTGAGGTGTGTTGATTGAGGTTGGAGCTGAAATCTGCAAGACAGTAGCTCTCCAGGAAAAGGGTTAAAGACCCCTGCTTAAGTCAAAAGACATGCAAAGTTTATCAGTTCACTTCAGTTTAATTGATGTCTATAGTACTTTTCACAATATGAATTTATGCAGACTATAGGAAAATATGAATGCACTCATAACAGTCTGCATATGTCTTTACAGCTGATTCCATCTGTATATGCTCGAGAAATGTGCCAGACTACAGAGGAGCGATTATCAAACACTTACGAGATGCATCCGCCCCGTATCCTGGAGCTCTTAGATATGAGTGAGACCACACATCACAAGGTAAAATATCAGCATTTCACAATGCTCATCTCTAGCGCTTAATTATTTAGTTTGTTCTTCTACATCACTGGTTCCAAGTATCTTAGCAGCAACATCTTCAAAGTTAATTAAGGTCATCATCACAGTTTCTCTCTGGGGAGATACTAATGTACTAATGCTTTTAATATGTGTATTATAGTAACTGTAGCTGTTTACTTTGTACTGCAGAATTCTGTTATATAAAATAATATTGACCTACTAAAACGTGAGTCAACCTGGATGTGATTATATGCGAAAATCTTCTCAGTGACAGATGCTGTATGTTCTGCCTCAACACAACCCTGGGTGTGTTGCATCTGATTTTTCTCACACAACACAATTCACAGATGTTTTAATGTTTTTTCCTTAATAAAGTGGACATTTGAATGCAGAAGACATTTGTTGAGCGGTTTTCTACATTTCACATTTCAGCGTTTCATCAGATATTATTTAAAAGTTTGACTTTGGCTTTTTTTTTCAAATACAGTTTTCCTCATTAGATTTGGACCAGGCCATGTTTCAACCGTACCCGTCTGAGATTGTGTTTCAGAACTACTCACCATTTAAGACATACAAGGTGCCCTTAGAGCTGCGGAACAGTGACAAGGTGACTTTTATTCCTCTGAGCAGATTATACAGTCAGTGTGTTATAAAACCACACAGTGAATGGGTAAAAAAAAAACAATATTTAGTACATTTGGGTGTATTTGTCTTTATACTTGTATTATGAACTTCCAGTTCAAAGGATAGAAATGAATTGAAAGTAGATTTATTTGCCTGACTGTTAAACAAGGGGATTTGCCACAAATCCCACCACAAATCAAGTCCTGGACATTTTCCAATTGTCAAGATTTATGAAAACCTTTACAGACATAAACCCACTGACCTGTTCACAAAATATAGATGCAGTTGGTTTAAATTTAATCATCTTTGCAAATCTGTTTTGCACTTCTGTATTTTGGAATAAATCTGTCCTGGAGCGTACAGTCTATCATTTTGTTAATATTTGTTGGTAGCTTGTAATCCATTCCATTCTGAGTCACACCGTTCAACATATTCCTTTAAGACCATTAGAGAATATTTTGTTCATTTTCATGTGTAATGAACATTGACTTGTCATGGATATGGATATATTGCAGGTTCCTCGACTGGTAAAGGTGATTGAAGAAGACTCACTTTATTTTAAAGTGGTCAGCCCACTAGATGCTAGTAAGAAAGTGGCCCCAGGCATGGCATCTACATTCACCGTTCTCTTCACTCCACAGGAGAACAAGGTAAAGTGCAACTGCACATGACACTCACTACTTCATTGGTTGTATGATATACTACCATTTCTATAGTGTACTCATTGCCCAATTGCTTGTAGTTCAATGAATGACCACAAAGGGTGTCACTGCCACACCGTGATGTAATTGCGTGTCTGCAACATAAATATGTTGCAAATAAATCTCAAAATCAAGTCTCATTTTAATGTTTAACACATCTTTAAGAAATCTGAGAAAGTACTTTGGTAAGCACAGGACACTGGAGACTTAATGTTTCTACCACTCATTTGTCCATTAGTGACTCTTTTGCAGTCTGTGATGTGACCTGCAAATCTGTTTTGGTTTGGCAAACATTTTAATGCAGATTTCTTCATACATTAATTCAAATAGAACTATGGTGGTTTGAGACTGTATTATTTCCTATCTTGCTTGTATTCTCTGTCAGGTTTTGCATGTGAGTGAGATTATGGATCGATTCCTCAAAACAGTAATTCCTAAATTCTGGGGTTTATTTATATTAGAATTTATTGATTGATTAAAGATACCATTTGTACTAGATGTACAGTACCTTATGACATTTAGGTTTGTTTTAAAGGATTAGTTCACTTCCAGAATAAAACTTTCCTAATAATTTACTCATCCCCATTTCATCCAAGTTCACATCTTTCTTTCTTCAGTCGAAAAGAAATTAAGGTTTTTCATTCTTCAGTCGAAAAGAAATTAAGGTCTCCATACAGCAGACTTCAATGGGGATTATCGGGTTGAAGGTCCAAACTGCAGTTTCAATGCAGCTTTAAAGGACTCTACACAACCCCATCTGAGGAATAAGGGTCTTACGTAGTGAAACAATCGGTCGTTTTCTAAAAAAAAAAAAAAAGGTCAGAGGTCAAGCACGATTAGTTCTTTGCATGTGTACTTTGGTTTAAAAAAGTAAGGCGAAAAAGCCAAATCTAATTTTATCATCCAACTTCAAACTAGTCAACTTCAACATCGTCTGACATCGTTGTTTTACTTTTTTTTGTAAAGGGCGTTTGACTTTCTTTGCACGTTTGCTTTGTAAATCTTATTATTTTAGAAAACGGCCGTCTTTTAGCTAGATAAGATCGTTATTCCTCAGCTGGGATTGTGTAGAGCCCTTTGAAGCTGCATTGAAACTGCAGTTTGGACTTTCAACTCGTTGGGCCCCATCGAAGTCCAGTATATGGAGAAAAATCCTGGAATGTTGCCCTCAAAAACCTTAATTTTTTTTCGACTATAGAAAGAAAGACATGAACATCTTGGATGACATAGAGGTTAGTAAATTCTCAGGAAATTAGGAAATTCTTTAAGGCCTTGCCTTCTTCAAGGCTCTACAGTATGTTCCTCTGTATATCACCAGTGACGTTCAAATGCTTGTAATTGTAGGATTACATCCACAGACTTATTTGTGTGACTGAACGTGAGAAGTTTGAGGTGCCAATTCGTGCAATTGGGCCCCGTGCCATCTTGGACTTCCCAGATAGTCTGCATTTCCAAGTTTGTCCGGTCAAGTGCTTGTCCCAGAGAACTCTGCTTGTGCGGAACATAGGAAACTGTGAGGCTAAATTCCAGCTCAGCACGTGCAGGTAAAAGACATTGTGCCGTATAGATAATTTCATGTTTTGTTCTATGGCTGACACTTTCTTTTAAAGACGATGTCTATAATGGTGTATATGTTCCGCACAGCCCATTTTCTGTAGAGCCATCCGTAGGGACTCTTGATGTTGGACAAAGCATGCAAGTTACTGTTGAGTTCTTGCCTAGAACCACAGGGGATCACAGCCAGGTTTTGCTGCTGCGCTACCATTCAGGTATTTATTGCTTAGCACAACACCACAAACTCCTCATCGACAACACTACTACATGTCACTGTGACATCCTCCTAGCAAGTGTAAATGATCTTATTATTAACCTTCGCTGTTAATGTCAATTCATCTTTATATTTTCCAATTATTCTTAATATACTAATAGACTCTTTACTTTTCACTACCCACACATATTCTACACATACAATAATGGAGATGACATTTCAAAGTAAAACTAAGCTGCAAAACATTACAGTGACACCTCACATAAGCCAAATTGCATTATGCTATTTGGCAGAATATATCTGTACATAACTTTCCTCAAGGGTTTTTGGAATTGAATGTATTACTCTTTAGGTGTTGATTACCCTGAGGTTATTATGATTAAAAAATATCAGTTATTTCGTTGTATTGGAGCAAGAACGGTTCATTTTTGCTCTTTCAAAGGGTAGTCCTGTAGGCAAAGAGTTATATTAATAAATCCTGTTAACGGGAGTGCCTGGTTAATCTTACAAACAATACTTTTCCTTGTCTGTGTGTTGATGTGGTATACATCAGGATGCATTGTCCGTCTGCTAAAAATGGTAATTTTTGAAACTATTTTTTAGATTTTTAAAAAATTGTTTTTCAAAATTCTCTTTTGAACTTTCCATTCATCAAAGAATCGTCTATAATGTCTTCCACAAAAAAAGCATTATCGTTCCATCTGCACTGAAACTTTCTCACACTGGTCCTGGACCAACAGACCATCCTTATTACTGCACTTTGTTTTGTTTTTGAACAGGCAAATTGGTGAAATTACTGACATTTTCACTTGTGTGCTATGCTTTGAATGCTAAAACTCTCTGAGCTCTGTGATATTAGTCATTTGCTGACACAAACGATCTATGCAAATGATATTTCACAACACAATAGTTGAATTGTTGTTAGGATTCATTTAATTAATAAATCTTAATGCTGAATCACTGTTTTACCTGAGTCAGCTGTAGGCGGATAGGTATTATTCATAGACAAGATGGTGCAAAGTTGGGTAAGAGGGTGTGTTTAAACTAACATTCCAGAGTGTGCATGCATGAATTATTATCTGTGTGAATGTGCCTGTATATGTCAACATATAATTGAGCATGTGGTTTAGGCACTTGTGTGGGGATTTTTTTGCAGGTGCTCTGCCTGTCTCACTGAATAAACACACAGGTCTGCTGAAGGCCATTGGCATTAACATTTTAATATGGGCTCTGCTCTAAAAATACTACTTTGCGCCCATCAGGGGAGTATCATTTTTAATTTAGCGCCTTTTCCTGTCTCCTCCTCATTTATGTTTAACTCGAAGCTGCTTTGGAGCATGTCTTCATTGGTTTCGTTCTGGGGTTGGCAGAAACATCTCCCTGCAGTCCCAGTTGCCTCTCAGATAAGCACACAGACCTCTCTTAAGTCTCTAATGGTGCTTTCTATGTGCTGTATAGGGAAAAGACTAACCTTGCACTGTTCTGCACTGAAGGTGTAATGCTTGTTAGGGCTGGATTTTGACACAAATTTCACAATTCGATTCGATTCACAAACCTGTGACAAACCTATTTTGAATATACATCAGGTACAGTACATGCCAAATTTTCTCCAAAAATGTCTCAAAATATGCATGAGAGTGAGTTGGTACTACATCGAAGGTTAAAATTAACTGATTTGTATACAAAAGCTTAACACTCAATTAAAGGAGAACTCCACTTCCAGAACAACAATTTACAAATAATTTACTCACCCCCTTGTCATACAAGATGTTCATGTCTTTCTGTCTTCAGTCATAAAGAAATTATGGTTTTTGAGGAAAGCATTTCAGGATTTTTCTGCATATGATGGACTTCATTGGTGCCCCGAATTTGAACTTCCAAAAATGCAGTTTAAATGCAGCTTCAAAGGGCTCTAAACGATCCCAACCTTATCTAGTGAAACGATCGGTCATTGTTTTCGAAAAATAAAAATTTGTATACTTTTTAAGCACAAAAGCTAGTGTAGCACAGGCTCTGGGATGCGTGTTCTTGAACAATCGTTCATTTTGAACGAATCTTTAATGTGATTCAGGAAAAACGAGTTGTCTCGGGGAGTGGTTTGTTCAGTCGTGCATGCGCAACATCCTATTAGGTTGTGTACTGGAATTAGTTCACCTGTTTCGAGTCGTTCGTTCATCTTATGAGGCTGTCACGTGATGCTGATTTTGCTAAAATGAACGAAATGACTTGAAAAAAGATTTGTTCATTTTGCTGAACGAGACTCAAAGGTCTGAGTCGGTAAAATGATCTGAACTTCCCATCACTACTACGAATCATGTCTTCGAATCACCACAAGTTCATCGTCTGTGTACTCCGGCTCAAAAAGGTAGAGTATGTCGCAAAACTCCATGTTACTTTCTCCTACAACTTCAGAATCGTCCAACATCGTCGTACCTTTTTGTTTGTAAACAGCGTTTGGCTTACTTGCACTTTCTTAGTTTTTGCGTGTTCGCTTTGTGCTTAAAAATTTTAAAAAAAATTATTTTCCAAAAAAAAAATGACAGATCGTTTCGTTAGATAAGACCATTCTTCCTCGGCTGGGATCGTTTTGAGCCCTTTGAAGCTGCATTTAAACTACATTTTGGAAGTTCAAAATCGAGGCACCAGTGAAGTCCATTATATGGAGAAAAATTCTGAAATGCTTTCCTCAAAAAACATAATTTCTTAACGACTGAAGACAGAAAGACATGAACATCTTGGATGACAAGGGGGTGAGTAAATTATTTGTGAATTGTTGTTCTGG